>JAUMHN010153576.1:0-22743 GCA_032360265.1 Heliamphora ciliata
AGTGGAAATACTCAAGGGAGATCTTGAGGAGTGGACGTAGGCTAAGATCAAGCCGAACCACTATAAATCGCTGGTGTTTGGCTCATCTTTTGATAATTGCTTAATTTCACCTTTGCATATATAGTTGTCTGGTAATATAAAAAATCAAAAGGTTTTCAGAAAAAGAATTTAATCCTTTTTATTACTAAAGAAACCCAATTCACCCTCCCTCTTGGGTTGCCTTGTTCTAACAATAGCGTTGTAGGGGGATGGTACATCTACCACCAAAAATTCAATATTTTTGAGCTCGGAGCCTGCCTTGACAAGCAACGTGATTCTTCCCATTGGTAGGACAGGCTGACTGTTGAACCCGATCCATGAGGTATGATATTTCTGCAAACCCTCCTTCTTAAGCCCTAACTTGTAGAAGAGGTCGGTGTACATTACCTCCGCTGAGCTCCCTTGATCGACCAGGATACGTTTAACGTCAAACCTCCCTATTCGGAGGGTTACAACGAGCGCGTCATTGTGATGGTGTTCAACCCCTTCTAGGTCAGCATCTATGAAAGTCAAGTCTCCAGCCAAGTATTCACTGCTCGGATATTTTCTCTTGCCCGAATCAGTTTGCTCGAGCTTGGTCTGTATAACTTCGCGATGTGCCCTCTTTCGGCTTTAACCCCACATCTCGTTTGATGTCTCTGGCCTGGGGGCAGCGTGTATAACGTGAATAACTCCCACGGGCTCATCTGCTCTTCTATCTTGTTCGGCTTTATCATGTTGCTCAGCCCGGGTCTTTTGCTTTGTCGATGTATTGCCCGAGGTTGCCTACCTTCACATGTTCCTCCAAGAACCTCTTAAAGGTCTGGCAACGGTCCGTATAATGCCCATGCTCTATATGGTAGGCACAGTTCTTCTTCTCATCCTGTTTGCTCGGGTCGGTGAACATTTTGGGCGGCCACACGAACGATGGCTTGTCTTTAATCTGGTCTAGGAGCTTGTGAATGGGCTTCTTAAACACGGTGTTGGCCACTTCATATACCTCGTTGGGCCTCTGGCGCTCCTTTTCTCGATCAGGCCTCTTCCTGGCCTTCTTGTTCTCCTTCTTCTCCGTTCGGACCTCCATCTGCTCTTCCTGGATAGGGGCTTCATTATTCACGCCTCCCATGTCCTCCTCAACTTTGGAGTACTGCTCTATCCTCAACATTAACTCGGCCATGCCATGTGCAGGCCTCTTGGTTAATAAGTGTCCCAACTTGTGGGTTTTCTCCAACCCGAGCTTGAAAGAGGCCACGGCGAGCTGCTCATTGCATTCATCTATGTCATTAAAAGTCACCCAGTAGTGCCGAACATAGGACCTTAAGCTTTCATTCTCAGCCTTCCTCATGCCGAGCAGAGAATCAATCTCCCTGGACTGATGACTGTTCGTAATGAACCTTGCTGCAAACAGCTCGACGAGCTGCCTCCAGCTTCCCACTAATCCAGCTGGGAGTTTGTCAAACCAGCGCAGGGCGACCTCTCCCAGACTAGATGGAAAGATCCTGCACACCAGGGCATCATTTCCACTCTAGAGCGCCATCATCTACATGAAATACCGAATATGACCCATAGGGTCAGTTTTCCCATCGTACAATTTGAACTTGGGGGTTCGAAACTTCCTGGATGGATCTACCCTATCCACTTCCCTTGTAAATGGGGAGGCAGATATCTGCTCCAATGCCTTTTGAGCCACGTCCTGAGCCGATCTCCCCGTGCCTGGCTGCAATCTCCCCTCAAGTTGGAGATTCAGCCATTGCTTGAGCTCTTCCTTCTCCTCTGCATGCCCGACGTCTTGGCCAGCCTACCGTTGTCGTTCATGACGACGCTCAGCTGGTTCATGGGTGTTGCTGGAGGTCTGCGTCTGCCCCTGTCTATTCCTTTTGGAGCCTGAGACACGACTCTTCTCAAGGTCCTCCGCACGTCGGTCCTCCGCACGCCGATCGGGTCGAGGCTCCCTCCTCCTCGAGCCACGGCTTACCTGAGGTCGAGCTACATCTCTCCTCCAATCACAGTTGGACCTTTCACAGTTGGCCTCCTCTCGTTCGGACCAAGCTCCTGGCGAGGGCCGGTTCATTTCAACCCTCATCTCATGGAGCTCTTGTTGAAGCCTGACCAGCTGTTGGTCCCTCTTGTTCAGCTCATCCTGATATCCTTCTAGCATTTGCTGTATTGTGAAACGTGGATGATAGCCCTCTCCAGAAGGTATTGTTTCGAGAGAGCTCCCTACATGGGTCCGCTCTCTTCTTTGATTGACCTTGGCTCCACCAACGTGGACTTTAGAGGGAACATGGTGTCCTCTTCTACGGTGAGTTGTGTGTGATGCTTCTGCGCATGGTGCGCGTGGCTCTCTCAGCTCTTCACGATCGTGGTTCCCCCATACTAGCCATGGAGGTGTTCTGTAGCTTCCCATAGACGGCGCCAAATTATAGAGGATAAGAATTGGGATCTACTGGTCCCGTCCAAGCTGGCTGGGGTGTCAGGGATGGAACTCCACGTGTATACCTGCACAAGAAATGGATGAGATGCCCGTCGGTGGCTTTATACCGGTGGACCCTCCGACGATCAAGTCAGTCAGGCAGGGATTTTAGAGAGAAAGAAGAGCTTAAGAGAGTATTTTGACAAAGTTTTGGCTAGTAAAAGAAGAGCCTACTGTTAATTCTCAGATTGTTAGCTATTTATAGGTAGAAATATACTTAACCCGCTTATAGAGTCTGACCGGACCCAAGCAGGTCGGGTTGTACTTTCTCTCTCTGATCAATGCATAACAATTAATGGTTTAATAGTGACTTATCAGTACCATCATTAGATATCTCTGCAAGATCTTTCTGTCAATACCTTTTGTCATATCAAGATGCCTATCAGTATTCAGGTCTAGCTTGGGTTGGGGCTAAGCCACCCCTATTGGGTGTCCTAGCCCCTAAAAATGTCTATCAATATTCAGGTCTAGCTTGGGCTGGGGCTAAGCCACCCCTATTGGGTGTCCTAGCCCCTGAATAGGCCCACCTACAACTGGTCCTTTATGATCATATCACTTTTCTGATATGCGTATCATGGGACATGATCCTTAATATCAAACAACTAGCTCGGCCCAGGGTTCAGACAATCCATCTTGCTAGGACATGAATGCCGAGCATTCCTCGTAGTGGTGCCGAACACCATATCCTTGGGGATTGGGGCCAAGCTCCCCGGATCTTGGAGCCAAGAACCGTTTGTTCGGGGTCGTATGCCTGAGGCCCACGAACCTCGGATACGCTATTCGAGCAGCTTAGGTAATTGTTCGAGCTAGCACATATGCCGAGGAACGTGCCGTGGTGGAAAGGTCTGTTGCACTGTACATCCTTCCACGTGTCTTACACGTGGCTTTGGTCTGAACTTGTTCCCCTTCATATATATATATAGGATCAGAATTATACATATATGTATATAGACTGTAAACATAAAACAATCATTATATATACATACAGCAGCTAAGCTTTAATTTGTCTTTCTATCCTTTCTCCCGTTTTGTTTTTGAGAAAACTATTGGGGTACAACTACGAACAAATCAGTTTTTGCTATTTACATAAATTATTTTGGCGAAACTTTAATTACTTTATGCGAAATTTATTTTGTACTAGGTCGATTGAATGCTCCGTGTTGACTTCCGTGGGTTGATTTGATTGCGTCCATTAATTGGTTTGAAAATAGAAAATAGTAATGCTATGAATTCATAAACAAAATTCAAACAAATACCCAGAAAGTAATTTAGATGGTTGAAATTCATATTTAATAAGATGTGGAACACATTTCAATGAATCGCAACCATGCAAATCACTTTCTGGGTACTTTTCTTAATTTTGTTTCTAGATTCATAGTATTATTAAAGAAAAAATAGCACCATGAGTTCCATCGAAAACAAAGTCATTCAATCAATTTTAATTGTACGTAGCCTATAAACAGATATCGATCAACTATTATGTTGTTGTCAAATAAAAGTATTTATTCATTAATGAAAAAATATGGTGTTCTTAACTATGGCTTTCATACCACATGTAAATTAATTTCTTTATTGAATAATATTTTGTCACCATCTAGAATAATTATGATTTTTATAATACCATAACATAAAGCGGAAAATAAATTAACATACTGTATTCATTATCAATATTGGCTTCACGAACGCCAGACTTCAATTATTGATGGAATAATAGTTTCTCTCTCTTACCCTATTTATATTTATAAAATATTTAGTCTATTGATGAGATTCTTGAATACACTTTTATAGGTAGAAAAAGATGATCAGTTTCTTAATCTCATTATACTTCTACTAACTCATCAGAGTATGAGTTTCACTTGAAAATAACTTTTCAGTTATCTAATTAAATAAGGATAATTGTAATGAATTGATAATTATCTTATTAAACATATAATATATATACCGTAATTATGTGGGAGATAAATTAAATAAATATTTAATCTAAAATCTTACGTCTTCTAATTTGGTGTTTCCATTAAACACTGTCAAAATTGCAAACAAATAGAGCCACCCACATCTCTTGTGAGTGGTTTTGATGATTACTATGGTATGATTCGTGTCTAAATGTATTTTTGATTAATTTATTTTTTTAAATACGAACAGTTATTTATCCAAGCATTTCCAATCAATTATTAAAAATAAACAATCCAATCAATAGAAAATTACATAGAAGGGATTACATAATAGATGTTATGTACAATTTCTCTTTATAATAAAATTGATCAAAACTAATTTTTTAATAAAATATTTTCTAGATATGGCCCAAATCTCAAAAAGCACGTTCGAATCAATTTTTTCTACTCAATTATTATAGGGCTTCCGTACTCTTATATACATAAAATGTGATTAATAAAAAAAATAAAATATTAAAATAAAAAGTAAATTAAATAAATTATTGACTTTTTAAAACAATCATTATTATAATTAAAATACTTAAGATTTAAGAAATAAAATAAATAAAAATAAATCCCTACATTATGTAGAGTGTGAAAATTAAATTAGAAAGTACCCATAACTTCATAAGCTAATCAATCAACCAATCAAGCTTTCACAAGAAAAGAATAATTTTTTTAATTAGAAAAACTTAATACAAAACCATCACAAAAAAAAAAACGAAAAACAAACCTTGAAGAAACATGGAAGGCCACGTGATTAACATAGTTTCGCATTTCTCCATATGTATAATAAAATAAATTTTTATATAATTATAATTTTCACACATTAAAAATAAAAATCCTACACTATGTAGAATAAATTATAAAATTCTCATAAGCACCTCAACAATTTCTTTTTATAGATAAAACTATTTCTTTTTATAAATAAAAAATTATTCGAACCAAGTTTCTATTAAAAGTAACCAAAATAACAATTTTAATTTTTAATTTTCAGATAAAAAAATAATAATTTTAATTTTTAGTTTTCAGATGGGAAAAACACATTTTCTCCTAGAAAAGGAGTAATTAGTTTTTGTAAAAAATGATACATTTTATGTTCTCACATAATACGATTTTTTCTTATCTAAAAAAAATCTAATTCAACAATTTTTTATCGAAGGTAACAAAAAAAATATTTTTTTAATAAAACAAATTCATTTTTTTGAAAGAAGAAAAAATTTCTAAAACTTCTGTTTTATTTTTTAAAAAAATTTTCAAAATATTTTTATATCAAATGTAAAGTGTAAAGTATTTTGAAGTTCTATTTTTTTTAAGTTGTATTTTTTTGAAGAGAAATGATAATTTTTTAAGAAAGAAAAATGAGGAGAGAGATTATATTAAATGAGAAGAGATGTGATATTTTTTCAAACTAATTGTATTAAATGACGAAAAAGATGATATTTTTTCTAAAGTGGTACTTATTGTCATTAGATATAAACTTGGGCAATTTAGATTATTAGATCAAAAGTATGACGTATCACACATTACCGTTCTATTTTGTAATATAGATTTAGGAATGATAATTTTCTCTGCTTCGCCTCGCCTCCACCTCATTCCCGCCTCGCTTTGTAGGATTTTTTCCGCCTCCGATAATAAATGGGGTAGGGACGGTATTTTTACTTCCCGCCCCGCCCTCGATTACATAAAATAAATATTTTTTAAATATTAATATATGTATAAAATATAATTTTATAAATATAATAAATTCAAAATATTAAAATATTATATTTATCTCTATTTTTTTATTTCTTATATTTTGTATATTTAGTAATATTAATTCATCAACTATTATTTTTTATTTATTATATTATTTATAAATTTTATTAATATTACATTTTTAAATTTTAAAAATTATATTCAAAATATCTCTGTACCCGCACCGTTTTTCACTACTTTCTCAATATTTTCTTCTATCCCCGCCCCAATCAAATAGAGAATGAGAATAAAAGAACTAATCTCCTATCCCGTCCCATCCAATCAAATAGAGAATGAGAATGAAAGAATTAATCTCCTATCCCGTCCCATCCTATTGCCACTCTTATATGAATTTTTGTCACTTGCCATTTTTTTGCATCTTGAACACCATGTTTGTTGATCAAATAGGTTTGGGCTTCATGAGGTTGCAGTTTAGGGCTTCGTTGAAATTAGGACTTTTGTTGGTGTTTGGGATGGAATTTAAAATTCATAAAAATACAATTACATCCTAGAAAGGTGGCGGCGAAAATTTAAAATAAATGAAAAGTTATTATAGATAGAGTCCCAAGCTGCGCATTAAATATGAGCTGAATGAGGGTAGGACACGTGGCACAGCTAAAAAGCTTTCAAATGCTTGGGAATGGATAAGAGAAACTGATGGCAAAAAAGTAGAAATAAGTGACAGATGTAATCTTGAAAATGAGTTAAAGGAATAATTGGCCGTTGAAGTAAAAAGTGGAGATAATTAGGACACTTGGTTATGCTGTTGATTATAAAGAGCAGGAGCAACTAAGAGTAAGAACATCGAGCCCAGAGCTTATTCTTTATTTGTTTATTTTGTATTCACATCTTTTTTCATTTTTAGTTAAATTTCATTAGTTCATTCCGTTTCGTTTCAGTTTATAGGATTAGATTTGATATTTGCCTTTAATTCGAAGTAACATTAGCTATTGTTTCAATTATTTAAGTCAATCTAAAGTCATTTTCAATTCAATAATAATTTTAGTTCAGTCCTATAAATTTTATTTTTTTTTATTTATAAGACATTTGAAAATTATTAAAAAAAAATTTTATTTTTTAGAATAATTAATTGTAACACAAAATAAGAAAACTTACAAGAGGTGTACCCCAATCATACATAGCTACAATCCGAAAACCAAAGTCGCTAAAACAACCAAGAGCATTATACACAATGCCAAAAAAACAAAACACCATAAAGCCAAACACAGCTTCTAAGAGCACTGTACAAAAAAACTAATACATTAAGTGGCCAAGGTTGCTCAAACCATTACATTGTAGGGTAATGAAAGGGGAAGCCAGGGCACCGTAACCAGAAGCAACAGCAATACACACTTCGGGGAGCTTCAAACATCAGCTTCATAAACTTCATTCCGAAAAAACACAACCGCCCCAAACATCATCCTTACTAATTATCATCCT
Organism: Heliamphora ciliata; assembly: GCA_032360265.1. Lineage (NCBI taxonomy): Eukaryota > Viridiplantae > Streptophyta > Magnoliopsida > Ericales > Sarraceniaceae > Heliamphora > Heliamphora ciliata. Next base: position 7,600 of record JAUMHN010153576.1, read on the forward strand.
CAAATTTTCAAAACACCAGCCCCGAAATCGAGGGAAACTGTAGGGGCCAAAAACTAACAAATGGGATAAATCTTTCCAAACACCCCCTAACTGGCCAGCCCTCTCTCTCTATATATATAGACCTCCTAGCTCAAGACGAAGGTATGGCACTATCACTCCATCTCTCTAACTATATTTTCTCCCTCAAACTCGTCGAACTTGAACGTCAAAGGACCTCCAGCTGGCCACCGGCCGAAAGGCTTGTTTTGTAGGTATGCCGATACGGAAGCACTCGGGAGCTCGGACGCTCTTAACTTCGTCAGGTTTTTATTCTTAATCATTCGTTAGTGGATTAAAATAATCTGGGTCCTCTCAATTGGCGCCATATGTGGGAACGAAAGAATCGCTGAAGAAAACAAACTCGACAGTGCTCGGCGAGAATAAAACTCGTATCGAAGAAGCTTAAATCTTCTTCAAAAAGCTAAGCTTTCTGTCTCATAGTTTCCACATATATATATATGTATATATACATCATATCTCAGGGATACATCAAGAAAAATAACAAAAGAATGAGAAAGTTTGAAAATATAATTTCCTCTCTCAGATGTTAGATCTGGGACAACAACAAAAATGGGATGAACATTTTTGGAGTCTTGACTTATCTGTTGAATAAAAATAGAAAAACATATCTGAGACTTGTTTCTCTCTCTACAAATCAGCTTAGTTTCTCTCTTTATTCTTATTTGTTTATGTTGAAAGTATTTTAAAAAAAAAAGAAGAGAAAAGCCTTTATTCCGAGACCCATCTACAAACTTCCCCATCCAGTGGAAAAAATCCAATAAACTAAAAAGCATCTTGATCCAAACGGGGTCTTTGTGAAGGACTCCAGGCCACTTTTGAGGTGGGATTGGAACTCTTGAAACCATGTATCTGAAGGTTAAAGCTTGCTGTCCAGGATCCTGCCACTAGATTGATGTGGATGGAGATCTGGTTCAAAGCTCCATGTATTTGGAGGTAAAGCTTGTCGTTCATCTTCTTCTTTCTATTTCTACTCTCGCAAGACAGAAAAGGGCAAGATAATGACGAAACCCGAGGAGGAGAGAGAGGAAGGTAAAAACTGTTACGAAAAGCTTCGGGGTTGTAATTTCTGGCTACCGAAAACTGGTTCTCCGGCGGGTCCAGATTGGTTCTCCGGCTAATGGTTCCCCGATATTTGAATTGAAAAGGGCGTGCCTAGAGTTTCTCGTCAACAAGACAATGCACAGGTTGCTTGAAAACTCAAAGACCATTTGACAAAGCCCGTGGTTATCTTTAAAACCACTCTCCTTTGTAAGTTACCACACAGCTGGCTCCTGATAGTCCTTCAATCCGTACTCTCTCTGATCACTGTGAGCTATTGACTTCGAAGACCCATTTCACAGCTCCCCATGGTGTTGTCTTCTCTCGAAGCTCGGTAAAGCTCCCAACCTTGTTCGGCAATAACAACTCGACACTATTAGGAGAATTGCTCGGCAATAATAGCTCGGCATTCTCTCTCTAAAAGCTCGACAATAGTATGCTCGACAATCAGTTCCTATCCCGAGCTCGGTAATCCCCCGTTTGAACTCATCCCTTGTCGGAGCAGTAGTACGGTGCCTTAGACTTTTTTCAAAGCTCAGGACCTGTTTTGAGCTTTTTCGTACACTAATTCTTGTTTCAACTTGGAGTCTCGATGCTCGGCATGGTTGGTTGACTCTGAAGCTTGGCGTCTTCTTGCTGCTCGGTTGCTCAGTTTGTTGCTCAGCAAGCTCCTGACTCTGGCCTCTCCATGCTCGGCCATGGGTGATAAGACTTCAACGTACTGGGCGATAGAGTTATTGGCTACAAGCTCATCAACATTTTCAGTGTTAATCTGAACAGGACAGGCCAACAGATTCGCTGCAATTTTGCGAACCTCCTAGGGCCATGTTCCAGTGTACATGTGGGTTTGGCGGCAAGCTCCACAACTCATTAGCTCGGCTTCACAACCTAGCCCGGCAAAAACCGCTCGGTGCATTGATTCTGCTGACCTTGCTATACTCAAGTTCTCAGCTTCAGATGCTTTCTGGAGTACTCTTTCAGATCCTCTATGGCTTGCTGGGTAGTTGGAATGCATACCTCATTAGTACTCTCTAGGAAGAGTACAAAACTAGAAAGGAAAGAGAGAAAATTGATTTCAGGAGCAACGTGATTCAGTGGTTTGAAGTACTTGATGGGCTGCTTGGAAAGCACCGAAGGAACGTGGGTCTGGCATTCAACAACACTTGCGAATAACAGGGACATGTTTGACCCATGCTTCGCGCAACTCAAACTTACCCTCTTGGACCTCGGCAACTCAGGTCATCTCCAAAGCTCGGCATCCCAGTCGTCTCCTCTTTGCCGCTCGACATCTTCTGCTCAACGTATTCTGCTCGGCACTAAGAGCAAGATCTGATAAAATGGGGCTAAACTACTTGGGATCCCTATGCTAGGCATGCTCGGCAAAATTCCCAAATCGTGGTACTCTTGGAAATTGGCAAAGTTTCTCGTTATCTCTTTTGAGCTCTGCAGTTCAGGTCCAGTTCTCACCGGAGTAGCACTCATCCACAGGAAAGCAAGAATAGCTCATTATCTCGGCGGAGGTTAGCTACAACCTATCTCGGACCTCCATTATAACTCAGTTCTTGTTTGGAGGTCAGCCCTCCTCTTTGAGCTCGACTGTCCCTCGGCAACCAACCTCCATTTGCAAACATTTTTTCCACTGTAACTCAGTGTTCTTCTCGACGTCTGCATCAAACATGAATATGTTCTACTGGTTGTTTCAAATCAAAATATTCTCGTTCATTGGAAGCTCGACAACCCCACATGATTAGAGCCCGGTGGCGTGGCCATTGCTTGTTCAGTTCGGCATAATAGCTCCTAACGGCGCAACAACTCAACTGGGCCCTTAGTTTCACACCCCAGAAGCTTAATGAATTGGTTGACACCTATATAAATAACCATCTTTGAGTTGACACCCATCTCAGACCTTGGAAGATTAGCCGGTATCACGATCGCGTCGATATTGAATGAGAGCTTAGAACTCCTCAAGTTGTCCAAGTTAAGAAGAAGAGGATAAGAAGCCCATGCAAAAGTAGGAAGGAACTAAGAGGGAAATTAAATGCAGAGGTGCTATATCACCAAGTCCAGACCTTCAGCTACAACAACTGTGCTACTGAAGTTGAAGTTCCTTCAGCTTAGAAGAAGACCATGCAATCATCATCCAGGCCATTCTCGACAAACTGGGAGAAGGTCGAGGAAGAATTAAAGAAGCATTTTTGGAAGAGATGATATCACTGATGCAGCTACTGAGGCACTGAAAAGTCCCAGTTGGCCTCCGGGTCAAGCCTCGAGTAAGAAAGTCTTAGCTCAGTTTGGCAAAAAAGTACCAGTTGGCCTCCGGGACAAGCCTCGGGCAAGAAAGTCTTAGCTCAGCCAGGCAAAAAAGTCCCAGTTGGCCTCTCGGTCTAGCCACGGGCAAGAAAGTCTTAACTCGGCTAGCAAAAACAAGTCTCAGCTGGCCTCCGGGTTAAGCCTCAGGTAAGAAAGTATTAGCTCGGCTAGGCAAAAAAGTCCCAGTTGGCCTTCGAGTCAAGCCTTAGGCTAGAAAGTCCTAGCTCGGCAAGGCAAAAAAGTTTCAGTTGGCCTCCGAGTCAAGCCTTGGGCAAGAAAGTCCTAGCCTGGCTTGGCAGTAAAAGTCCTAGATGACCTTGAGTCATGCCTGCGCAAGAAAGTCCTAATCTAGCTAGGCAGTAAAAGTTCCAGCTGGCCTAATGTCAAACCTGGGCAACAAAAACTCTCAAACTCCACTGTTTAGCAAAAGCTCAACAAAGATCACTGCTCGGCTCCTCAAGCTCCACAGTTCAACAACCCAGCTATGCATGGAGCTTAGGGATTCCTTTGGCTTCAGAATTATGCATCGAGGAAGGATAAGGCTTCTCTCTCTAAAAGTGCAGCAAAGTGGTTCTACAACAATAGAAGACTTTATAACCCAGCAAAAAAACTGGCTCAAAACAGAAAATCCTTTCAGCACTACGGGTTAAAAGTTCTCTGATGTCCTGTCTCTTCATCATCTGATTCAATTATTACAACTGGCAACCTTTCGCCGAACATCATTGGCAACATTATCATCATCCAACTCAATGACATCTTGATGAGCTGGATGACGGAATACATTGCCGAACATCATTGGCAACATCGTCATCATCCAACTCCATGATATCTTGATGAGCTGGATGACCAACTCAATGATATCTTGATGAGCTGGATGACGGAATACATTGCCGAACATCATTGGCAACATCGTCATCATCCAACTCAATGATATCTTGATGGGCTGGATGACGGAATACATTGCAAAAAGGTGATTTAATACCTGTCTCCTCTAACTCGGCGATGAAGCTTTCCACCTCCTCCTGACAGAGCAGGGAATTGAAGATTTCGAGCATGTTAAGGGGAAATGGAACAAAAATCCTAACACAACAGGTCGGCCTCTCCAAAGCTTTGGAGCACCGCAGATTATTTGAGGTTATTACAAAGCTCAGCTCGGACTCCCAACTCGGAGAATCAATTTGGGAACCATCACAAAGAGTATCACTGATGCAGACTTAGTCCTCTTGACGACTACAAGATCAACGACACAGAAAGTCCAAATTGACCTACGGGTCAAGCTTAGGCGAGAAAGCTCTAGCTCGGCTAGGCAGGAAAGTCTCAGTTAGCCTCCGGGTCAAGCCTGGGTAAGAAAGTCCTAACTCGGCTAGGCAGCACATGTCCCGGTTGACCTCAAAGTCAGGATTAGGAACTGAAAGTCCTAGCATGCCTAGGCACCAAGTCATGAAAACCTAGCTCAACTAGGTATCCTAAATCTTGATGCTGTCGGTTTAGAGGTCAAGAATTACAAATAGTTGCTATGCAATGTTGCAAAATCGGAAGAAAGCTTATCACATGGCTAAATGGAGAGGAGGAGATAAGGAAATCAGACTAGCTCGGCCTGGCCCCTAATCTCCTTGGAACATCGGCAGCTCCCCCGTGTTTAGTTGCCAAAGGCCCTCGACAAGCACCTTCTCAGCAACTAAAGTGGGGGATAAACCTGTACTCATTGTCTATCTTTCGTTATTATTTACCGAAAGAAGAGTTCCTCTCACCATGTTCTGTCAAACAAGGCACGCCAAAACCCTAGCTCGGCTAGGTACACAAAGCCCTAATTCAACTCGAAGTTGAAAGATAGCATAAATCAATGGAGTTTTTTGACACAGATCTAAGATACATGAAGCTTCCACCTCCCCCTGATGGAACATGTAGAAGCTGGGGGCTTATTGTAGGGGCAAAAAACTAACAAATGGGATAAATCTTTCCAAACACCCCCTAACCATGGGTTAGGGGTGGCCAGCCCTCTCTCTCTATATATATAGGCCTCCTAGCTTAAGGTAAAGGTATGGCACTATCACTCCATCTCTCTAACTATATTTTCTCTCTCAAGCCTGTCTAACTTGGGCGTCGAAAGGCCTTCCGCCGACCATCGGCCCAGAAGCTTGTTTTATAGGTATGCCAGTACAGAAGCACTCGGGGGCTCGATCGCTCTTAACTTCGTTGGGTTCTTGTTCTTAATCGTTCATTAGAGGATTAGAATAATCTGGGTCCTCTCAGAAACAATACCCCAATCTGTACATTTACAAACCTGATGCAAACCATTCCCAAACCTGTACATTTGTTGCAGCATCCATGTCAGTAAATTAAAGCCTTAGTGCATATAGAAGCACCGGCTAGTCGTCTCCAGAAGATTTAAAATACAAAAGCAAGTGATCTGTTAGACCAATGGTATTTTAATAAATTTTACTGATTTTATTAATTCACATTTTTTAATTAAATAATTTAAAAATATTATATTTAACTATTTTAAAAAAGGTAGTGTCGACACTACATGCCAAATGAGTCGACACTACATGCCATTTGTGCTGACACATCGAGCTAAATGGATTAACACTAAGTGTTCTTGAACAAAACGTTTTGTGACGACACCAATTGATTTTTGGATCGACACCTACAGGTAAAGCACGCATGACAAATTCAAGTGTGTCGACACCATTGAAGTTTAGGGTTGACACCATAACAGCTTTGCTTAAGACATTTCAGAAACTCAAGTGTGTCGATACCAAAGAGTTTTTTGTCAACACTGGGATCCACAATGAGTCAACACCAACGCAAATGAGTCGACACTTCAGCACCTTGACGAGATTCAACTTGTATCGACACCAACACGCACATGAGTCGACACCAAGTGATCTTTCAAGTTCCAGACCACATGTTCTAAGTGTCGACACTAAAGACAAGTTGAGTCGACACCTAGACACCATCTGGAAAACTAAACGTGTCGACACCAGTGAAGCAATGGGTTGACACCAATACTTTAAGTCATCCCCCGGACACTGACCCAAAAGTGTTGACACCAAAGAGCAACTAAGTCAACACAAAGGCATCCTCCAAAAATAGGTAGTTCTAGTTGACACCAAAGTGAAGTTGTGTCGACACCATTTTTTTAGTAGCTAAAGTCTCTTATCTGAGTCAACACCAGTGAAGACATGAGTCGACACCATGAGTAGACCATGAAGTCTTCAGTCGACATCAACTCCGATATAAATCGATACGAAGGTCCTAGTTGGAAAACTAGAAAAATGAAAGGGTCGACACCAAAAGTTCCATAAGTCAACACCATTATGTGGGTGAGAAAAATGTAAAAATAAGGTCGACACCAACGAAGCACTGAGTCAACACATTTGCCTTAGAACCAAGGCCACGATCAAATTGTGTCGACACTAAAGGAATTTATGTCAATACCTGCAACGATTTTCAAAAAATGAGCTGGTTCAAATGGTAACATTTTCAGAGCATTTATTGCTTTCACCAACCCACCAATGGTCATTTACTTCAGTGGGCTGTATAAGGAGTTAATTTTTAGAGCTTTAAACTTTAAGACACTATTCTATTGATTGAATTGAAAGCTCAAATATTTTAAAGAAGCATTTACTACTACATTTACTCCTCCAACCCAAACATTCTCACTTTCTTGTACAATTATTATCAAATCTTTATAAGTGAGTGTTTGTGAGTTATTACTTTATCACATTATTGTAAAAGAGGGTGAGTCACCCTTGTGATTCTTTAAGAGAGTGTGGGAACTTCTTAAAGAAGAGTTTAAGAGAGATTGAAAAAATAGGTGATTGTTTATAGAAACCTCTTCAAGATGTAAAGGCTTTTGAATGTGCCTGTGAAGCATTTGGTTATAGTGCAAATTATCAATGGGAGTCTTGGGAAGTGAATGTAGGCTTGGAAGAAGTTGAACCACAATAAATCCTTGTGTCTAGTTCTATTTTCTCTCTCTCATCTCTTTAATTTCAATGTTAATTATATCTCTGCCATATTTGTTTGTGTGAAATTAAAAGATTTTAGAAAATATTTTTAAAATTGTTATTATTGTTTTAAAATTCAATTCACCCCATCTTGAGTTGGTTAGGACTAATAATTGGTATTCGAGCTTGGACTATTGTTTAGTGACTTAATAGTCAAAGAAGATCCACGATAACCGGTATTTGACCAGTTCAACCAGAAGACCAGTCCACTAATCGACTACCCTTGTTTAATGGAATAAACTATAATTATTGGAAATACAGGATGAGGATTTACATTCAGATTGTTGACTATGACCTTTGGTGAGTCATCATAAATGGACCTAAAAGGTCTATCAAAGTGGTAGAAGGGGCAACTATCCATAAGCCTGAAAATGAATGGACTGAGGCTGTTGTTAGAGAGATACAAAAAAATGCTAAGGCCATGAACCTATTGTATTGCTCTCTTGATGAGGTCAATCGGATCTCCACCTGTGACATTACCAATGAGATATGGGACTGACTTAAGGTTACCCATGAGGGAACCAACCAAGTCAAAGAATCTAAAATAAGCATACTTGTTCATAATTATAAATTGTTCAAGATGAAGCATGATGAAACTATTTTTGAAATGTTCACTTGATTTAGATTTAATTACTGACATTAGAAATGAACTAAAATCTCTTGGTAAGGTATATTCTAGAGCAGAAATGGTGAGAAAGATTCTAAGGTGTATGCCAAATAGTTGAGAAGCCAAGGTGACAACTATACAAGAGGCTAAAGACCTCACCACTCATAGCTTGGAAGAGCTTCTTGGGTCACTCATGACTCATGAGATGAATATCAAGATGGATAATGAAGAAGACAACAAAAAGAAGAAAGGGATTTCCTTCAAATCTTCTATCCCCGAAAATGAATCTGATGAAGATTCTTGAAGTGATGAAAATGAAGACCTTGGTCTCATCACAAGAAAGTTTAAGAGGTTTCTTAGAAATAAGAAACAATGAGAAAGATAATTCTTCAAGAAAGATGGGCACAAAGGTGAACCGAACAAATTTAAAGGAGAAATAAGCAGATTCAAAAGTGACCACAAGAAGGATGAAATCATTTTCTTTGAATGCAAAACCTGGTCACATGAAGGCTGAATGTCTCCAACTCAAAAAGCACTATAAAAAGGGGTTCAAGAAGACAATGTTGGTTGCATAGGGTGAAAGTGATGATAGTAGCTCCGATGAAGAAAAAAAATAAAATTGCAAATCTATGCCTCATGGCCAAGGAGGACAATGAGGTAATTAATGATCCTTTTTCTTTAGAAAAATTCCAAATTTCCTTTAAAGATATGCATGAAAAATTAAGAAAAATGGGTGCTAAAAATGTTGTTCTTAAGAAAATGGTTCTTTCCTTATCAAATGAAAATGAATCTTTAAATGAAGAAAAACTTTCTCTATCAAGTCAAGTAACTTCTTTAAAAAATGAAAACAAAGTTTTATGTGATAAGGTAGTCTCATCAACATTGTGCATAAATTTACTTAAGGAAAGGCTAAACTAAACAAATTACTAGGTATGCAAAAATGTGTTTTTGATAGAGCTGGTATAGGCTACCAACCAAAGAGAAAACAAAAATTTTTGAGTAATATTTTTGTTAAAGCATCATCTAATAATTCTCATGCTACTTGCTTTCACTGTTATGAGCATGGACATACTGTCACACACTGTTCACATAGAAAATTGCATGCTTTACCTGCAAAAAGGGTTTGGGTTCCGAATGGAACACACCCACATGGAACTAACTCTAATAGACCCAAGAAAATTTGGGTACCAAAAATCAAAACTTAGTTTCCTTTGTAGGTGTCTCTCAAGTCCTCATTCAACGAAGAAATGTGGTACCTTGATAATGCCTATTCAAGGCATATGACAGGTGACAAGTCATCATTTGCCTCTCTCATACACAAAGATGGTGGGTTTGTGACATTTGGAGACAATAGTAAGGGCAAAATTATAGGAATTGGTTGTATTGGTAAAATTCTTTCCCCTTCTATTGAAAATATTTTACTTGTTGATGGTTTGAAATATAACTTTCTTAGCATCGGTCAGCTTTGTGACAAAGGCCACAGAGTTATCTTTGATCATGTTAAGTGTGTTATTAAAAACTCAGCCGACAACAAAGTTATTTTTGAAGGTCGTAAGCATGAAAATATATACACTTTCAATCTTAATGACACATCTAAAAATGACACAAAATGCTTAGTTGCCTTGAGTGATAATAGTTGGTTGTGGCATAGAAGGCTTAGACATGCTCACGTGAATTTGATTTCAAAACTTTTGAAAAAGGAGTTGGTGGTTGGATTGCCTCAACTCAAATTTGAAAAAGATAAAATTTGTAATGCATGTCAACAAGACAAACAAGTTCAAAGTTCTTTTCAATTAAAAATGGTGATTTCTACTTCTAGGCCTTTACAACTGTTGCACATGGAATTGTTTGGTTCAACAAGAACTCTTAGCCTTAGTGGCAAGAGATATGCATTTGTTATGGTTGATAATTTTCTCTAGATACACTTAGGTGTTATTCTTAACTCATAAGGATGAAGCTTTTACTGCTTTTTCAAAACTGTTTTGGAGGATTCAAAATAAAAAAAGTTTTCAAATCACAAGTATCAGAAGTGATCATGGTAGGAAATTTGAAAACAAAGATTTTGAAAAATTTTGTGATAAAAGTGGTATAGACCATAACTTCTCTGCTCTTAGAATCCCTCAACAAAATGGTGTTGTTAGATGAAGAATAGGACTCTAGAACGAATGGCTAGAACCATGCTATATAAAAACAACCTACCAAGATACTTTTAGACTGAGACTATCAATACAGCTTGCGGTATTGTGAACAAAGTCCTGATTTGAGCTTCACATAAGAATACTTCATATGAGTTGTGGAATGGAAGAAAACCCATCATTAATTATTTTTGTGCTTTTGGTTACAAATGTTTTATTTTGAACAATAACAAAGAATTTTTGGACAAGTTCGATGCAAAATCTAATGAGGGTATTTTCTTGAGTTATTCTATATCTAGTAAAACCTATAGAGTATTCAATAAAAGGACGCTAGTTGTTGAAGAATCTATACATGTTGTTTTTAATGAAGCTAATCTCGGTTCTTCTAAGAACTTTTATGAAGATAACATGGTTGACATAGAAAAAGGTATTGAAGACATCTTCATCAAAGACCAAGAAGAGGCAAATCAAGAGAAAGTCACAAATGAGCAGCAAAATGCAGACCAACAGGCTGTACGTCCCCCAAACCAGAGAAATTCAAATCTTCCTAAGGAATAGATGTACGCTCATGGTCATCTAAGAGATTTGGTCATTGGTGACCAAGCTCAAGGTATAAAAACTAGATCCTATAATGTTTGTGGTAATTTACCATTCCTTTTTCATACTGAACCAAATCATTTTGAGGATGCTGAAAAATGATGATTTTTGGATCTTGGCTATTCAAGAAGAGCTAAACCAATTTGAAAGAGATAAAATTTGAACTTTAGTCCCAAGGCCTAAGGATCACTCCGTTATTGGTATAAAATGAGTTTTTAGGAACAAAATGGATGAGAATAGAGTAGTTATTAGGAACAAAATTTGATTGATAACCCAAGGTTATAATAAGAAGAATGCATTGATTTTGATAAAACTTTTGCTCAGTGGCTAGGCTTGAAGCCATTAAGATATTGCTTTCTTTTACATACTTTAAAACATTAAAACTTTATCAAATGGATGTCAAGTGTCCCTTTCTAAATGGTTTTATCTCTAAGGAAGTCTTTGTAAAACAACTTTTTGATTTTGAAAACCAAGACTTCCTAAATCATGTTCACAAACTCACCAAGGCTCTCTATGGTTTGAAGCAAGCACCAAGAGCATGGTATGAAAGTCTCAGCAAATTCTTGATTGAAAATGAATTTTTAAGGGGCAAAATTGATACAACTCTTTTTATCAAGTCTAAGAGAAAAGATATGCTAGTTGTATAAATTTATGTAGATGATATCGTTTTTGGCTCAACTAATGAAATTTTTGCAAGGACATTACTAAGTATATGCAGGGAGAATTTGAAATGAGCTTGATGGGGAACTCAACTATTTTCTTGGACTTCAAATCAAGCAAACTCAATAAGAAATTTTCATAAATTAGTCTTAGTATACCAGAGATTTGTTGAAGAGGTTTAACATGCTAAATGCAAAACCAATGGGAACTCTCATATGCCCTTCAACAAAGCTTGACAAAGATCATAATGGTAAGGTAATTGAAGAAAAGAGATACAAATGTATGATTTACCTAATTGCTAGTAGGCTTGGTATAATGTTTAGTGTATGCATGTGTGCTAGATTGCAAGCTAGTCCTAAGAAATCTCATGTGATTGCTGTTAAGTGCAACTTTAGATACCTCTTAGGTACATAAAACTTAAGATTATTCTATCCTAGAGGAATAGCCTTTGAGCTATTTAGCTATTCTGATGCAAACTTTGTCGAGTGCAAAATTGACAGGAAGAGTACAAGTGGAACATGTCAATTCCTAGGACACTCACTCATATCATGGTTTAGTAAAAAGTAGAACTCAGTAGCTTTATCTACAACCGAGGCTGAGTACATTACAGCTTGTAGCTGTTGTGCACAAGTTCTTTGGATAAAATAACAATTAGAAGACTATGGTGTATATTTAGATCACATTCCCATTAAGTGTGACAACACTAGTGCCATAAATATATCCAAGAACCCTATACAACACTCTAGAACAAAGCATAAAGAAATTAGACATTATTTTATTAGAGATCATATTCAAAAAGAAAACATAGAACTTGAAATTGTAGGCACAGACCGCCAATTTGCTGATATATTCACCAAACCTTTTAATGAAGAAGAATTCTGCTATTTAAGAAGAGAACTTGGTATGTTACGTGCTCCAAATTGATACTTATATACCATACTAATCATGTCTGTTTAATGCTTTTCATGCTTTAATTTGATGTGTGAAAGGTGTCGACATAATGATAAAAGGTGTGGACACATTTGTGAAAGTGTTAACACAAACAGTATATAGTATCGACACATTTTGAGAAAAGAGTCGACCACCAGCTAAATAGTGTCGGCACAATTCGTTATCTTGCTCTCAATAAAATTTGTGTCGACTCAATGAGCCAAAAGTGTCGACACCATGCTAAAACAATGTCGACATAATTTTTATTTTTGAAAACCCCTTGTGTCGCGTGAAAAGTGTCGACACCAATGAGAAACGTGTCAACACATTTCGCAAAGTTATATAGACGATTTTCCCCCCATTTTCACATTCGTGCTCAACCTTTTGGTTCCAACCGTCTCTTCGTCTCCCTCTCTCCCTCCTTATCCCCTATGTGATTCCAAAACCCTAGAGTCGACACACCCCCTCCATTGATGCCACCTCGGATAATGGGAAAAGAAAGCAAATGACCCTACGTCGAGGAAAGCTCCAACCCTAAGGCAACAAAGAAGAAGAAGAAGAAGAAGGTGACGACGCTAACACCAGAAATGGGTATCGACACTTCCCTGAAGTTCTAATTCACTCGCTACAAAAACCTATTCTTCCTCTCTTTCGTGAATCACAAGGTAATCCCAGGACGCTCTATTGATTTTAATTTCTTTGATTATGCGAGAATGCGTTTCTTAGAGTGGTTTACTGCTCTTGGGTGGATGGATCTATTACAAATTCGAGACCACCATTATCCAACTCTTGTCAAACTTTTATATGCACATATGAAAGTCACTAATGCCTTCACTGACATTACCATCACCACTTGCGCGAATGGTATTGAAATACATTTTAATTTTAAAACCTTGAACACCATTCTCGGTCTTTCCAATGGTCGACTTTTTGTTCCTTGCCATAGGAAGAAAAAAACCATTGAAAACTTCTCCTTTCATGAGGCCGTGAAGAAATTTTTTGATATTGATGTTGTTGACCCACCAAGCCCTTGGAGGCTAATTCTCTGAACCCAGAGATACATCTCCTTCGTCACTTTGTTAACCATATCTTCTTGCTCCAATCCAGGAAGTTTGGGGATGTGTCCTTCATGCATGTATTCATCATGTGGTGCATCATAGAAGGCTACAAACTTGATCTTGGATATTTGTTCATCTCTGGCATACTCTAATCCCAGACCAAATCAAACACCTCCATTCCTCATGGCATGTATCTCACCAAGGTATTTCGACACTTCGGTGTTGATTTATCTAAGGAGAAAGGGATTTCCTTCTCCAAGCATGATCTCTACAACAAAACCACCCTCAAGCACATGTAAATCTCTTAAGTTAACGGTGTCTTGACCACCAAAAAGGCCAGCTTTGCCTCTCCCTCATCTGCAAACCCATCCACCAGTAGGAATCCTCTACCACCTCCTCCCAGATCATGTGAGACCCTGATTTGTTTCATTTCTGAAATGATTTAAGTGTTGTTGGCTGCTAGCGCTTCACTGTTTGCACACCAATTGGGAATTGTTTATTGCTTAAAAACCCACGCCACAGTGCTGCTGCTATTGGAAGATCACTGGCTGCTCCTGTTCTTGTGTTTGGCATTCACGATTTTGTGAAACAAAAAAAACTGTTTAGCTTAAAAAAAATGCACTAAACAGCCTCTTGTACTGGAATATCGCCGGCTTGGAATTTGCGCACTGTGTTCAGCTGTTAGCTTCTTTCTTTCCTCCTTTTTTTTATTTAATCCAAAAAAAAACTGTTTGGCCAGGAAAAAAAAATTCCGGAGCTTTAAACCACGAGAACCACCGCCGGTTGCCGCCGCCAACCACTGTCGTTTCTTCGATACCTGTTCTTTTTTTTTCTTCTAATAAACTAGAAAAAAAACTTAAAGAATATAAAATATTTTTACATCGCAACCTATTTTTCGTAGGCTCACATTCGATCTAAAATTAATTAATCTAACACGGTCAACCCCCGTAGTTAAAAAAATAATTAAATCATCATCCACGCATTCAATCAAACATGAAAAAATAGATGATCATAAAATCAGGATTAGAACGACTGCAAAACAAAGTTAGCACAGTTCTAAATCTACTCGGCCCCGATAACCGTAAACAAAAAACAAAACGGCTCTTATACTAATTTGTTGGAGGTAAAACTGCCAAAATTATTGTTTTTAAAAACGATTAATCGGTAAAAAATTAACTAAACGGGCAAACGCCGAAACGGGCTCCAAATAAAACTTTTGACGAAGAACGATCAAAATAAAATCCGTGCAATCAAAGTTAATTTAGAAGAATACCTCTTGCAGATCTAATCTTCATATACGACTTGATTTCGAGTTGAAGCTCCGGTCAAATCTTCTACCGTATTCCCTTATGCGATCCTCGAACGTAGTGTGCGCTACGATCCTCCGAGAACTTATACCGGCAGAATCCTGATATATTTTTTAAATCTTGAAAGATAAAAATAATATATCAAGAATGATATAAAAATCAATCTAAACTGGTCCAGCCTACCCACATATATATAGGGCTACAGTAGGGATCTGTGGAGTAATTATGAGTAAAACTTCTAATGGAACACTGAGACCTACGGGCGATTTCTGTAATTATGGAAAGTTGCAGCGGTTTTTACAATTTTTATGAAACACCGAATTACAGTTCACACTACTAAAGAACTATAATCGCACTCTGACCCATAATCTCAAGACCTTCTTGCATTGAGCTCCTATTATTAAATGCTTACCATTTCTCCCCACGTTA
>JAUMHN010153792.1:0-22740 GCA_032360265.1 Heliamphora ciliata
GATAAGTTAAATTAATGAAGAATATAAAATAAAAAGATTTTTCTTAAATAAATCATAAAGTTTAAATATTTTTGAAAAGGGTTTCAAATAAAAATAAAATAAGAAATTATATTTTTGAAAATAATAAGAATATTTTGTTAATTAAAATAAGAGATTATTTTTTTGAAAATAATGTTTTAGTTAAATTTTATATAAACTAAAAGTTAATATTTTGAGTAAGAAAAATAGTTTCAATGTTTTATTTGAATCGATATAAAAATAAAAGGTAATTATAATATATTAAATAAAAGTTTATAGTTTTTAATAAAAACATAAGATTTATAGAATTTATAAAAAAATCTTAAGAAAGAAAAAGTATATTTTTATAAGTCTATAGAAATAAATAAAATAAATAAATTAGTTTTAAAGAAAAATCAATAGAATAATAATTAAGGTATACTTTTTTTTTGGTATAAATTGAGTATTTCACGGACAAGAAAAGTAATAGTCTGCATCGTCAGATGAGTTATTCAATAACTAAGTTAGTTTAAGTTTCAAATTAATGCTTAATATACTATATCTGATATGGAATTAACGGATTGATTATGGAATTGATGGAATTGTGAGAATGATTGTTTAAACAGCGTCCTGACCGTTGGGGGACGATAAGCGTACCAGCGAAACAAGGTAATAAGGATGGATTCATGGTCAGATAACTAAGAAATGATCATGTCCAATGTATGTTATCTTATTGTAGGGTCGCTCCCTACTAATTGCTAGTTGAACTGTTAAACAAATATCATTATGAAATTGTGAAACTAATAGTAACTTAGATATCAATGAATTCACACTAGTTTTGCTAATGGATGCGTTTTTAACATGTCAGGTGATGCATTAAAGGAAAGGTTCTACTGGAATATGTTACGTCCTGCCTGAGATCACTTGCGTGCATAACTAGCAAGCTCTGGATATTTTTTAACCGAGTTTTGAGATATGTAAATGAAATTTGTTTTATGAAAATGATTAATTTCTAAATTCTTTTACTGTTCGCGAATGACAAATCTTCTAAATGAAGATAAAGAAAGAGGTCTCGGGTGAGTTTAGACTTAGTGGCCGGTCACGGACGCCATGAATGAAAATGGGTTGTGATAGTATGACTCCTCATCGTGGTTAAATCTTTAGGAATACATGATCTCCCACTTTGAATTGGAGCGGTCTTCATCTCTGATTGGCGTTGCTCTTCTGTCTGCTCTAAGCAGTGGCAAATTGTTGTTGAATCAGTCAGATCTTCTTGGTGGTTTCTTGCACTAGGTTGGGTCCAATAAGCGTGTTCTCTCTTCCCTTGGTCCAACAGATTAGCGATCGACACTGTCGCGCCCCTCGAGTCGCACAAACTAACACAGCATCATCGCCCAAAGATAACCATAAAAAAAGAATATTTAATCATAAATTCTTTCATCTAAAGATTCCTTCTTCAACTTCAAAGAGTCATAAATATAGGGATTTGATGAAAAAGTCCAATGATGATAAAAATAACGTATCTTAAGAAATTCAACCAAAAACAGGCGGAAAACGATTAAAAAAAATATGATATACCTTGACTATTATAGTCATAACTTTTCCTATAAAATGAATTTTTATATGAGAGTAGAATCATTAAAAAGAAGACTTTCGGTGCTTTAATTTGAGCACAAGAATGACCCAATTCGGTGTCCGAATGAAAAAGATATAATCATTTGAAGTCGGCTTAGTGCAGTCTGCTTGCTCCTAGTCTGCTCGCGTGAACAGGAGTCTGCTCGAGTAGCCAAGTGCTAGTGGCGGGTCCAAACTCTCTGCCATGTGATGGCTCGAGCGGACCCCTGCTCTGCTCGAGCACCCCACAGCTTGAGAACACCCCAGAAAATGCTCTGTTTTGGTTTCAAACACTCCACCCAAATCTATAATCAACTAAATGGAAATTCATAAAAATAAACATCTGTTCCAAATGTTCATCCAGTCAGAAACATTAATTTAACATGCACATCCACCTTATACATTTTGATTAAAACTCCTCATAATCATTAAACTTTCTTAGTTCTTCATTTAGTTTCTCATCTAACCTTCTTTAATTCAAAAGATGTTTATCAAATTTTTATAATCCTCCAAACACATGACTTGAATGATTTATGTGAAGACCTGGTATGCGTTTAATTTGTTTTTTCCAAGTTTTCAATTAAGTGAGGAGACAGAATTAAGTTTGGGTATGGGTGCTATAAAATTTTGCTCGTTAACGGTTGAATTATTAGTATGTGAAATGTAATTGAGATACAGGATGATAAATGCCAATAATTTGTGGTTAAGTATTGCTTATTTATTCAAATTCTTAGAATATGGGATTAAAATTAAGTTGTAAATGCGAAATTAAATTAAGAAATTAATAAAATTAAATTGGAGAGAAAATAGGCTATGAGAGCTAAAGTTAAAAAGAAAAATGGAGAAAACAAAAGTGGTTAACCAAATATGGCCCTTGGGCCATTTTAGAAGAGTGGAGAGAGAGAGAGAGAGAGAGAGAGAGAGAGAGAGAGAGAGAGAGATAAAAGAGAGCAAGGATCCCATCCTCACCTCCCTATTCACGCCAAACACTCTTTTCTCTTCTTCTTCTTCTTCTTTTGGAATATTATGAGAACTTCCATCACTCCTAAAACCCTAACCCTTATCCAAATTGGTGAAATTAAAAACTTAATTGGAGGCAATCAAGTGAGAAGCTAAAGCTTTAGAGCTCAAGAAGAGAAATTGAGGCTTTAAGGAGAATCCCAAGTGCCGAAAACCCTAGCTAGTTGGAGGAGTTTGGAGAATCTATGGCGTTGAAGCGATATGAGGTAGGACCTAGACTATCTTTCGTGTTTTGATATGATTTAGGTTGATATTTTGTTATTTGAGTAAATTCTAGTTGATTTCATGCATTACCGAGAAATTGATAGGTGTGTGTGTGGGTTGAGTTGGGTTATTTTGAAAAATTCGAGTTTTTAAAAAATGATTAACCATGATTTTGAGAGTTTATGGTATAAAAAGGGGCTTAGGATACCTTAAATTCTATGTTTTGGCATGAAATTGGGTTTGGAGGGGTGTTAGTTTCAAAATCTACAAAAAAAATCAATTTTCAGCGTAAGACAGCCCAAGGGACTGCTCGAGCAGTTTAGAGGGCAGTCTTGGATTAGTCTCGGCTTTTTGTTGCAGGCCAAATCGCTGGACAGACCGCTCGAGCGGTCTAGCCCGCGGTCATTTTCGCTGGTTGAAAATAATGTTTTTAAATCAGTGTATCTTTACCATCCGAACTCTGAATTGGGTCATTTTTATACTCAAATTAAAGTTTCGAAAGTCTTCTTTCCAATGACACCACTCTCACAATAAAATTCTCTTTGTAGAAAAAGTTATAATCAAAATAGTGAGGGTATGTCAAAATTTTTTAACCGTTTTTCATCCGTTTTTGGCTAAATATCTTGGAAAATGTTATTTTTCATTCTCATTGGACTTTTTTTTATCAAGATTCTTATCCCTTAGGCTATGGACACACTTATAGAAATATATTTGGGTTGAGTTGCATGTGTTGAGTTGGTTAGTTGGACTTTACGATGAAAGCGGGTTTTTCTTTTATATGAAGTGATGATTTGGAAAGAACGAGAATGGGTTTTTGACTGTTGTGATATAACATGGTCATTATTTAAAATCTTAAGCTTTAGAAGGGAAATATGAGCTACAAACTTGTACATATGCATATGATGGGTGCATTATATTTCTTCAAATAACATGATTTTGATTAAATTAATTTGATGTTCTTGGTACTTTTTGAAGTTGATAAAAGAAATGTGAATTATGAGAAATTTGTGTATTGAAGCTTATAATGCATGTGACCTAAAAGGAAACTTGAACACTCAAACGGGATATGATTTGAAAATGAAATGGAAAATTTGAAATTGAAATCGAAATGGCAGTATGTGAAAATGATTGGGAGAGTTTCCAGTTGTGGGTTGGACTCCCGTATTGTGAAAATAAAAGTTATGAACAAATAATGAACCGTATGGATTGATGTGGATTAAGTTGGGCTTGCACAGCTCCACAGTGAAAGGTTAGAAACTTGCACAAGATGGGGACCACATGCCCATGGGTTAGCCCCCGAAATGTGGTATTACGTCGTAGTGAGTTATAGAGCTATCTATTACCCAATGGTTTCGCATAGCCTATTGGGAATTAATAGGGCGGGATTTCTATAAGTTGCACCTGACGCCGGTTCATTAGTTGTGATACAGTTTGTGAGAAATTAGGAATTGAGAAAGTAAAATGGATAATGGAAAAGGATGGGATGTTTTGAAAAAGGGCTCAATGAATGAGAAATACGAAATAATGAGTTGATGCTATAACAAATGAATAAATGTATGGAATAAATTGGTGTGCGTGGTGTGTGTGTTAACGAAGAATGAATGAATGAAACTTTCATTTTTACTTCGGTTGCACCCATCACACCTCACAAATTATGCATAACATTTCAGTTAATCTTTATCCTACGAGTTTTGGCTCCCGTACGTATGCTAAACCATTTTAGGTATCGAGGAGCAGGGATGATACCAAGGTTGTGGATGCATTTTGAGAAGGGCTAGAGGATGGAGCTAGGGATCTTTTGTTTTATATTATGTTTGTACATGATGTTAAGGGAGTGAATGTAATTGCTATGATAGATTAAAGTTGAATATATGCTGTCATATACTCTTAATGGTTTTGTAAGTACACTTTTGGAAACTTTGTTTATTTAGTTTGAATCTTTGAATGCATAAACGACAAGAAAACTCTTTTATTTAACGTCATATTGTAGCATATGTGTTAACGTTTTGAAAGGTTATTGATGGACATAGTTCATGCATGATTTGATTTGGGGTTTAGTTCTCGAACCAAGGGTTTGGGTCGTGACAATTTATATACATGATATCACGAAAACTTAATTACAAGATTCATTCAAAACATTGGTTTCCCAAAATTTTTGATACATCACAACATATATACTTTTTATCGCTACTTCAATTAACATACATCTTCACATTTCACTCAAAAGCATATATCTTTGTAAATCAAAATAAAGTCCAGCACCCATCTTTCTTCTTAAAGTATGAATGCCACTGCATTTCTTTCCATGATCTTCGGTTCCTGTAAAATATAGATTCAACAAAGATGATCCAAAACTCGTAGAATAGAGACTAATTAGAATACAATGCATGATTTATGAGGTGCGAGGTGGATGCCAACATATAACATAATTCTCTTTTATTTCCACCATGAGTTCCCATTTATTTGTTTTTCTTTCACAATGTCAAACCATATTTTCTTTTCATCGATTTCTAAGTCTTAAGTTTGTTTTTCACATTTTTTTTTCTTTTAAAAGATTACCCAAATACCCATTCAAATAAACCTTTCGTCAAAACATTTTTGATTCATTTTCTTAGAAAATCATCGTTTCTTTATCCACACATCTTTTCATGTCATCATCCATAATAAAATCGACACCACTACTATCCATCCACGAATCCAAAGCTCGTTTTACGGGTCTCACCTAAGGGAACACGACACCCGAAGCACAGATTTTCGGGGGCTAACCTGATAGGAACGGCACCCATCTTGTGCAAGTTTATGGACTTTCACCGAGAAGTTATTCAAGCCCAATTTATTCACAAACCAAAACATTTTGGTTTCCCGAAGGAAAACCCGGGAGGCGACCCGTTACCAAACCATTTTGGTTTTTCGAAGGAACACCCAAGATGCGACCCGTTACCAAATCATTTCCTCATTCAATCATTTCATATTCGACAACTAACCAGGGAGTCCAACCCAACATTGGTTCCCCTCCCCAACATGATTATACAACACCAATTCTTTATCTTCAACAACAATTCAATTTCTCACAATCTCATGTATTCTCAACACCATCTTACCCATTAAATTCATATTATATCGTTTAGATTTAAACTACAAATCTCAAATTATCATTTAATTCATCCCAACCATCTAATCTTATTTCCAAGAGTTGAGTTAGTTTTTGGCAAGATATAGGCAAAGATCCCATCATCATCAAGTAATAAATCCCTTTCCATGAGAAATTAATTTTCCAACAACGATATTAATTACTCACATCTTTTAAGTTTTCAAGTCTTAGCACTTTAGAACACATTCACACTATCATTCAATTAAGCAAGTTACACCTCACATTTATGGTCCATTCGTCAAATATCTCATTGAATGTTCAAGAAATCATCCACTTATTAATGAACCCATTCAATACAACCGAGATTAGCTAGGGTTTTATCACATTTCTCAAGTCTGAAGATTCATGGAGTATTTTTATTCAAATATCAATACAATTCATAAAGTGAAATGCAAGTCTCGATCTGTCACGATAAATAACGGGATTCCATAAAGATGAACGATCTCGCGAATGTATTTTTGACTCAAGGCTTCAAGCTTTTCAGATGTTTGAACAGGTAGAAAGTGCGTTGATTTGGTGAAATCGTCCACGATTACCCAGATAGCGTCGTGCCTTGATGGTGATCATGGTAGTTTAGAGATGAAATCCGTGGTAACGTGGTCCTACTTTCATTGCGGTATTTCCAGGGGTTGAAGTGTTCCTCTTATTCTTTGGTGCTTAGCCTTCACTTGCTGGCAAGTAAGGCATCTAGCTACGAAGTCAGCTACATCCCGCTTCATGCCATTCCACCAATAGTTCCTTTTCAAGTCTTGATACATTTTTGTTCCTCCTGGATGGACAACAAAGAGTGACTGGTGATGCTTCTTTAGGACATCTCTTATAAGATCCTCGATGTTCGGTACAAAAATCCATCCTAGGTACATTAGTTGCCCGTGCTTATTGACTATCCAACCTGGTTTTGATTCTTTCACGAGAATATGCCTTCGGATGAATTCATACTCTTGGTTATGCTTCTGAGCCTTTAGGACTCGTTGACGAAGATTTGATGTTGCCATGATCAGACAGGAATAGGTTCCATCTTCCGATTCTGACGGTTGGAGTAAAAACTCGTTGAGCATTCCTACCATGTCCCATTCCCTTGCTGCTACGCATGCTAGCGTATTCCTCGCCTTTCAACTAAGGGCGTCAGCTACTACGTTCGCTTTGCTTGGGTGATAGGATAAGGTGAACTGATAATTCTCTAGGTACTCTATCCATCGGCGTTCTCTCGTGTTGAGGTCCTTCTGGATGATCAAGTACTTCAGACATTTGTGGTCGGTGAAAAGCTCGAACTACGCTCCGTAAAGAAAATGTCTCCATAACTTCAGTGCGAACACCACTGCTGCAACCTCTAGGTCGTGGGTGGGGTAATTATACTCATAAGGCTTCAACTACCTTGATCTGTAGGCTACTACCTTGCCGTTCTACATCAGCACACATCCTAGACCTTCTTTAGATGCATTACAATACACCATTTATCCAACCTCTCATTCAGGTATGATCAGGATAGGGGTACTAGTTAACCTTCTCTTATGATCCTGAAAAGCTGCTTCACACTTATCATTCCAGTCAAACTTCATTCCTTTCTGTGTTAAGCTCGTCCTTAGCTGTGCCAATTTCAAGAAGTCTTGGATAAACCTCCGTTAAGATCCAGCTAGTCCCAAAAAACTACAAACTTCAAAGACGTTTCGGGGTGGTTTCCATTCCAAAATAGCTTCAACTTTAGCCGAGTCCACGGCTATCCCCTCCTTGGACATCTCCATCTCACAGACTCTACGAACACGTCTCAACACTGTAGTCCCACCAATCGGTGTCTCTACACATAATACGCTACCTAAGACATCTACCTCTAGCCCCAATGCAGATGCAAATATAGATGAGATGAATAAATATGATGCTCTGGTGTTGACAAAACCACTGGCCCAAGAATGGTACACTAGAAAGGCAACTAGAATGATCGACAGACTGGCTGTGGCATCCAACATGGCAGGTGCCATTGAGGTACTGGGCTCTATGAGGGCATACACTCATCCCTAATTTCCCTGATTCTGTCCATTGTTTCCCCTAGCTCCTGGCTGCCTTATCGACTGGGATAACGTAGCCCATCCTACGGTCCTCGTTGACTGTATCACCGACTACTACTATGACTGATCGTAGCCCTGTCACCCCTATGATGCCTGACCCAGATGTGCACCCGAAGCACTTTAAACATTCCCTCCCTAAGGGCAATCCCAATGAATGTGACCCATCTGACCACACTAAAAACACGAAAATGGGCCCTCCCCTAAGTCTGAATTTGTTGTTGCCCCCTTTGTGGGCACTCGCTGGCGCGATGACCCGGCTGTCTACATGACTAACAAACCATCTCCTAACATTCGGAACGTCGAGATGACGTAATAAATAGTGCAGGTGCTAACCGTTACTGCGGTTGGGATCGTATAGGATAAGAACTCGGTCCTCCTGATTTCTACCTCTTCAACTAGCGCCCCTCTGATTGCGCACTAGTACCCTCCTTATGTGACTTGTCCTCCCTAATCTTGCGGCTCTCCGTCATGGCATTCTCAACCCGAATAGCAGCCTCCACTAACTCCATCTAGACTCGAAAGCCTAAAGCTACAATCATGTCCTTGATAGAGGGTCGAAGACCCTGCTCAAACCGTTTGATGCACAACTCTTCCGTTGCCACCATCTTTGGTGCAAACCGCAACAGATTCGCAAACTTGGCCTCATATTTGACCGCCGTCAAGTTCTCTTGAATGAGGGAGAGAAATCCCTCCCGATAAGTATCCTTTGAAGATCCTGAAAAATACTTCTGCAAAAAGACCCTAATGAAAGCGGTCCACGTGCCCTCTACAATCATTTTGGCAAACTTTCACCATTCCCTTGAGTATTCCTAAAGTTGGAACGCCGCCAACCTCACCCTTAACTCAGCCTCTATGATTTCTAGCATATCAAGGATGGTAGTGGTCACCTCTAACCATTCTGTAGCTGTATTGGGATCTGGCTCAATAGAAAAGGTAAGAGGGTCCAACCATCAAAATTCCCTCATTGCTACAGTAGCCCTTGGCTTAGGAGCTCTTGCTCCACCTCTAGCCACCTCGGCTAACACCCGCATCGTTGTGAGCATCTTTTGTCTAACGTCAACACTACGCGCTTGTTCTTGCGGGGCATGCACATCCCCTTCTTTTGGAACCTAGGCATACACACGACCTCGACCACGATCTCAGCCTGTACCTTGCCTCAGTAACATCGCTCGATATAAAAAAGAATAAAGGGAATATATCAATAACGAGGTCTAAACTAGCCCATCTTCCACCACAAATCACACTTAATTAAATTACCACTTATCTTATACAATCACATCAACACGTCTCACGTAACAGGGACTAGTCAGAATGAAACATTAATCCGGGTAACTCATTTGGATTTGTCATTAGAATAGACATCGACTAAATGCCTTTCTAACTCAAATCCCAAGCTAGTCGACCAGTCGCCCAAGGGAAAGACATGTCATCCTAAAAATTTAACCACCATACCCAAATACCACATAGCATGCAAACATCAAGTCATTTCAAAGGTATTTCATGCAAACACACTAATACGTGAATGTTACACATCAATGCAAACTCTCACGCAATGAATCAATCATGCCCACGACTCCTAGTTATTCGAGCGTAGAGCTCTAAAACCAATCTGTCACACCTCGAACTCATAATAATAGAAACCCACGTGATCGATAGGAAAAGGACCCAATTTTAAGAAACCCAAACCAAAAGAACTTGTAGAAAGATTCTTTGCATTAAAAACACAACCAAGCTTCCAATTTTTTTGTGAAAGATAAGAGTAAAAGTAGGCATTTTACTTGTAATACCATTCTCAAAAAAGGTCATTTCACACCCCAAAGGATGGCTAAGAAAGTGTCGATCAAAATCTTTTTAAAACAAAAAGGTCCCGAAAATTCCACACAGAATGAGTCCACTTGAGCGGACCCTCCACCGCTCGAGCAGTGAGGTGCCAGGGAGCTCCCTGCCCAAAAACCAAAAAAAAAATTCTAACTGTTGGAAGAACACTTCGTTTTCATAAATTTAAACATACTTTTAAATAGGCACAAAATTGAAGGTAAACAAACATTTAGTAAAGAAATAACTACATTCATTCTAAAAGCTCAAAAATCCTACATTCCCACCCATAAAATATAATACCGAAACCCATGAATAGCATCCAAAATGTAAGGACTCGGTTCAAACCCTAGTATTGGCAACTGTCAGCCCACAAGATCATAAGTCGCTAAAAATGTTAGAAACCCTAACTCAACTCGAAACCCTAATTCAATCTGTAAAACCTAAGAATACCTAATACTCAATAGGCAAAACCCTAACATCCAGAGAAAAATTTCCAACATTCTAAATTAAGTTGTCCACATGGAATATTAAATTAAAAATCAAAACTTCTCATAAAAAGGGTAAAATGACCAAAATTCCCTTTTTACACCAAAAAATCTTAAAAATTTAAAATTTAACACATGGACACCCTAAATTAAAGATTTAAATACAATTAAGTAGAAAAAAGATAAAATAACAAAACAAAAACAAAATACCCCTTAGTAGCCAGCTCTACCGCGAAGTGTGTGCCAAAAAGTCACTTTTGCATTTTTAACTCAAAAATGAGAAAAAGATGTACAAATCAAGTATTATCATAACCCAAGATTATTCAAACAAGTAATATACATAATAATATAATATTATAGATTAACAAAAGTAAATAAATTATTATTACAGTTCTTACAAACCTAAATAAGTCAAAAAATCACATATTATCAAACTAGCTTAAAGTGACTTATTTGCCTACACCTAATTAATCAATTGCTATAAAAATTATAACAAATCATGGGAAGACTAAACTAATCATAAACTTATTAATATAATATGTTTTAAGAGATTTGGATACTAAAAAGATATACCAAATTAATTTTTGAAGCAATTTCTTGTACAATATTGTACCAATACCTCATTTAATCACTAAAATAATACAAAATCAACTTTTGAGCCTTCCCAAATTGCCTAGCCGAATTCCCCTCTGCAAGAATATGAAATTATATTTCTCAAAAAAACCAAAAAATAGCATGCAACCAATGGAATTAAGAAAAATTTAAAATGGCCTTACACCTTGATTACTTCCACTAACCTCTCTTCCTATATAAACTAAAACCAAACACCCCGTTTCTCCTCCTTGTTGTTCAGCCATATAGAGACAGAAAGGGAAGATTTTGTGAGTTCTTAAGATTTTCCAAAATTTGAGAGAGAAATGAAGGAAGAAGAAGGAGAAGAAGGAGAAGAAGTTAAGGAGGAGCTTGAAGGTTTCATAAAGCTAAGTCCTAGTCCATCACCCACCATCATCTACTCTTTCTAAGATAATTAAATACTTCAAAACTCTCTAGATAGATCCACCACAAACTCCCTCAAACCATCTCAGAAAATAGAATAAAAAATAAGAATCAAACTACGGAAGAAAAAGGCGTTATGCTAGAAAACTATGGACTGTTTATGCTTCTTGTAATATGATATGTGTGTATATGTTGAGTTTATTGAGTTTGATGACTTATATGAGTTCTAGACTATTGATATATAAGTGTATATACATGAATGCAACGAAAAGGACTCAAATCTTGACACACAACATGCTAGGTGGCTAGAACTAAGTTAGGCCTGAGATTTGTATTTTTTAGCTCTCTGCCCCGAACTTTGAAAACTCATAACTAAATATAAAAAAATGATCGGAGTGTGTTATATATATCCAGACCTAGGTTTTGATGTTATCTTTCATTCAAAATTTATTTGAACGGATTTGAGTGAGTAGAACACGATTTATAGCATTTGAACCAAAATATGTTATTTTCATACCAGTCTGTATTATAGACCTAATTAAACACTCTATTTTCAAACGTGAACCGAGCTTAGGTGAAAACATAAAAGTTGTAGATAACATATATATCTAGTTAACCACCAAACATGAGGCTAAGATATTGAGCTTTGATAGGTCTAATTACCTCTAAAATTACTGTTAAGTTTTAGTGAATAACAGAACCCTCTGTCACATATTTTTGAGCAACTCAAACCCTCTATTTTTAGTGACCATCTTTAAAAGTGGTTTTTACAAAACGTGTAGGTAACTTATTAATCTAGTTTTTGTCCAAAAATGAGATTCAAAAACCCCGGGATGATCTACCAAATCATTTTTAAACTCTCTGTTAAAAACTGATTCTTCTATATGTTTAATACCGCCTGAACACATTTTAAACAATGGCTTATTTCTCCAAATGTTTTTAAATAACTACCCTGAGCACTATTCATGAGACTTGTAGAAGACATGTTAAATTAAAACATATCCAAAATTGGATTCATTTAGACTTGAAGTGATATCCCAAAACTGAGACCAACTGAGACCTTGTTTCTGTAATTTTTCTGCATAGTGCTAAATCATTTTCGCTTATATAAATTAACTCACCTAGTTGCCTTGGGATTTTGCCTTAGTGCTAAACATAAAAGTTGTAGAGAATATATTTATCTAACATGTGACCAAAAATCATAACCAAACTCCAAACTTAAGTACCTCAAAATTCGGTTTTACTTTTTAAGTTGATGATTAAAAGTTGGCTAGTGAGTTAAGAAGTGTATAATGGGGCATGCCCTTATTGTGTGACTTGGATTACATGTTTTAATTAATTTGGATTAGGTAAAAAATGATTGGATATGATATATGATAACTAGCAACCATGCCATGAAATTAGAATCATGTTTTGAGAATTGTATCATATGCTTGTACTTAGTGCTTTAAAAACTTGTACCTTATGCTATGCCATATCATGCTATAAGTAGTTGTATCATGAGATGCATGTTGTACCACCATGGACATTATCATTATTACGTTTATGGCATGCTGGAGTCCATCTTGTTCATACTGTTGTGGGTTGGGTACATTGGAGTTATCGTCTCCTTGGTTCTAAGTCTAGGGCATCATTGGTTGTCGATATTATAAAATATTTTGGGATATATTCTCGGTGTACACCCTGGGTACGTTCTGGTGTATGGAGATTGTTATGATGGCGTTTTGTTAGGCACCATAGTTCGTCACTAGCAATATGTATTTCGTAACTTAGACTTTGGGTTGACACCAGTAAAGGCATCACAGTTCTTAAGGTGGCTTTATTTGGTTATGTGCACTAAACGATTGATTTTTGGTTGGCCAGAAGGTGATGGCCCACCCCCACGTTCTTGCCATTGAGTAAAACAACAGTGGTATAAAGCCCAACAACACATTTACTATTCGCAACAAGGTGCGATGATGGATTTAGTGATCAATTACCCATTAAGTCTACTCTTGTAATTTTCGGTGTGGAATTCATGTTATAATTCTGAGAGTATGTCGGGTTGGGCATTCATATTACATTACATTATCATTCTTGCATAATTAGTTATCTTTTCTTTTATCTGCTTATCATATCGTATATTTTAAATTTTCTTATCTCTTTGACTTTTATGCATTTAAGTGTTGAATAAAATGCATTATGGTGAATTTGTGTTATGAGATCTAGTTAGAAGATTTAGAGTGTTTTAATTTTGAGCTTCGGCTAATGGCATTTACGCCACAGGTGAAGGGCAAGATCTAGAGAAAGAGAAATTCCACGAAGAACCCGAATATTGGGAAGAAGGGTAGAGGAGCCACAAAAGTTCAACATAAATCCTGGGGAGCAGTAGACTACTCTCTATTTTCTTTTGTCTTTAAGTTGTTAATCCAAGATTTTTTGCTTCATTTCTGATTGATGACTATAACACCTATACTTATTCTAATGTTTTTCCAGACATTAAGCTATATTTATGCAAATTAAGTACTTTACTTATCTATGAATGAATGGCTAGAATATCCCTTATTTATTTATGTATATGTCCTGATGTGTTGGAAGCTGGAGCGTCATAGTTTGGTATTAAAGGCTAAGTTTAGTGAACCTTCAGGCCTTATGTTATAGGAGACTACGAGTTCTATAGCGTAGAAGCTCTATAGAGTGTCTATATTATTAATTTATCACCTATAATTCTAATAACTTAAAAATTCTTACCTTAAATTTCTCTCCCTGATCTTCTCTTCTCTTAGATGGCATCAGATTCAGAACCCGAGGAAGAGCCATGGGTAGCATCGAAATTTGAAGACTCCGACCCGAAGGTACTACCGGTAGACGAACAAGACCCGATTGATGCCATTCCATTGGCCAGGATCTTTCTCGATGATTGGCAAGTCGATGGTGAGGAAGAGGTAGAGGATGCAGCCAAGGACGAGGACGATGAAGAAGAAGAAGGGGTAATCGCTTTCTTCTACGACCTATTTGAAACACCCCACCAGAGTCATACGAGGACAAAGCCGTTAACGCCGCTATCTACTTCGCCCGCTAGAACTACAGCCAAAGCTACCACGTGGGAGAATGGGTATAAACTAGAGTCATCCCAGAGAAGATGTGTACGTGGAGGAAATCAGAGGCCTTTCCCCGTTTCATAGGACCGATATGAGTGATTGCGAGATGTAGCAGGATGTTTATCGCTTACGCTTTTTGCCTGGATTTAAGGCTCGACTAGAAGATATGATAAGCGCAAAGTGGATCTAGCCCCAGAGGCTAAAGAACGAAAGATGAATCATCAATCTGCGCAACCCAGCTATCAACTTTGATGACCTGGAGACATATCAGGAAATCACCGTGGTAATAACCAGCAGGATGCGTATGGGACCGGCCGACACTTGGCACGTCGAGGTGCAGTGGCGCTGCTAAGGATCTATGAAGCGACTTGGGAGCATGAGGCAATCGTCCGCCACTTCTACCCACATCTGTTTTAGTTGGGCTTTAGTGTGCTAGACGTTGTATTTTTCCTTGCTTGAATGTTGTACGCATATTTTGTGAACTTTTGAAACCTTGTATCGATTATGTACTTGAATTTAGATGATATGGAATGAAAAGTGTTTGTTGCCAAAATCTCCATAAGTTATCTTACAATCTCAAATTTAACTCCACAAGATCTCAAAACATAAGAAATAATCAAGAACTTAAACAAGCCTTAAAATCATAACATTCTCCTTTTCTTTATTCTAGGATGGCTGATAGATGACCAAACAACCGATAAGCTACAGGCATGTAGACGACAAAGCACCGGGGTTAGCTTAAGTGTTGTGAGAGCTTGCCGCTAGCATCAATCTCCCACATGTACATGATCGGGTATGATTTTTATCAAAGTTGGGTAGGCAGTAAGCCCCAACATTTAGGAGAGGTGCAGAACCGGTGATAGCTTGCCCGAGGTTAAGTTTTTGGGGTATGTAGTTTTAGGAGACGGGGTAACGGTGGATTCTTCTAAGATAGAAATTGTGATGAATTGGGAGAGACCGAATAACGTGTTCGAGATTTGAAGTTTCTTAGGTTTGGTGATTTACTACTGTCAGCTCGTGAAGGATTTTTCTGGACTTGTAGCACCTATGACACGCCTTACGCAGAAAGAAATTATGTTCGTGTGGTATGACGGTTGTGAGCTCTCCTTATAGACATTGAAAGAGAGGTTGACCAGTGCACCTATCTTGATTGTGTCGAAGAGAGGCTGGGTTACGTTTTGATATAATAGGGCAAGGTGGTTGCCTATGGATCAGGACAGTTGAAGATTCTTAAAAAGAACTATCCGACCCATGATTTGGAGCTTGTAGCAATGGTCTTCGCTTTAAAGACTTGGAGGCATTACTTATATGGAGAACAATTTTAGGTGTTTTCAGACCATAAGAGTTTGAAGTATTTGTTCTCGCAGAAGGATCTGAATTTGCATCAGAGGAGGTGAATGGAGTTTTTAGGCTATTATGACTTTGATCTGCAGTATCATTCGGGTAAGGCCAATATGGTGGCCAATGCCGCAGTCGAAAATCTTTGAATTCTTTAGCTCACATTGCCATTAGGGAGTGGAGTATGCTTGGGGAGGTCAGTGAGTACGACCTATGTCTTGGTGAGTCCAGCAACGATATTACCTTGTTCACTGTGGTTTCTCAACCCACCCTAGTCCATCGCGTTTTAGAGGTTCAATAGCAGGATGCAAAGATCCTGATGTTTTGGGAGCGAGTCTTGAGCAGCGAGGATGTCAAGGAGTAGAGTAATCACTCCGATCAGAGTTTGAGATTTGTCCGGAGGATCTTCGTGCTGCAGTCGTGAGGACGTGCTTCGTGAGTTTCATCATTCACGTCTGGCGGTACATCCGGGTGGCACCAAGATGTATCATGATTTGCATAGACAGTTCTAGTGGAAGGGCATAAATAAGGATGTTGCAATTTTCGTTACGTGTTGCCTTACGTGTCAGCAAGTAAAAGCTGAGCATCAGAGACCAGCGATTTATTGTAGCCATTGCTAGTGTCAGAGTGGAAATGGGAGAACATCACCATGGATTTTGTTTCAAGATTTCTGAGGTCATCGAGGGGGTATGACGCCATTTGGGTCATGATGGATAGGTTGACTAAGTTTGCGCACTTCCTTCCTATTCGCATGACTGATTCGGTTGATAAGCTTAGCAAGTTGTATGTGAGTGAGATCATCAGACTCCACAAAGTACCAGTTTTCATTGTCTCCGACTAAGATCCCCTATTTTACTTCACGCCTTTGGCAGAGTCTACAGTCAGCCATGGGGACGAGCATACTTCTTAGTATCGCTTTCCATCCCTAGACAGATGGCTAATCGGAGCCCATGTAATAACCCAAACTCAAAGATACGAATAGAAAAAGAAAAAACATCTCAAAAAGAAACGAAATCTTGAACCTAAGTTCGGTAAGAAGAACCGGTCCAACCCTTTAACCTTTCGAGCCTGAGACCTGGGAAAGAGGGAAACACACACAAGCATATATTAAAACCCTAATATTGAGGTTAAGAACTAAAGGTTATATGCCCAAGTTGTTTAAGATAAGAGTTAAGTTCGAAAAGTCAAGAAACGAACCTATGTGAAAAATACCCGAATTTTCTCCTAGAATTAAGTAAAAAAAATTATTTGATATATATATATATATATATACCCAAGTGGCTAACCACCTAGAAAAGTGTGCCAAACTTGGTGGCCAAATTTCATCAAACTCAAGTTAATTTTAAAAGTAACTAAGGTTATTAGTTAACCCATGGTTAAGGAAACTTTATAGGAAGCTTCCTATATGATTTTTTGCTATAAAAAGAGACCCAACCCACCCTTTTTGCTCAATAATTTCGTGCATATAGAGAGGGAGAGAGGGAGTGAAAGAAAAAGAAAGAAAAAGAAAGAAGAAGGAAGAAGAAGAAAAAAGAAGAACTAAGAAATTTTGGTAGAATCCAGGGATGCTAAAGCTAAGTCCTTGATCCAAATCGTCAAAGAGTGATCTATATAAGGTAAGAAAGACTCTAACACATCTGATTTTACACCTATCAAAGATCTCTTTCATCATTTGAAAACATAAATTAAAGATCAAGAATCGAATATGAATCCAAAAAGCGTCATGGTGAAATTTTAGGATTGTCTTGGTGTGGCTGTTGTGTCTTGAAGTTTTCATGAGATTTTCTAATGGATCCATGGCATGAAAAGGTTCTGGAATTGTCATTTTTAAGTGTACAAAATATGGATGTAAAGGAAATGGACCAACCATTAACACACATGATGCTAGGAGACTGGATCTAAACATGGCCTGCAATTTGAGCCTTTCAACCTTTCTGCCTTGAGATTTGACATATCATAACTCAATGTATAAAATTGATATAAGCATGATTTTTATGTCCAAAGTTCAATTTTTGTGTTATCTTTCATCCAAAATTGGTTTGAACTCATTTGAGTAAGTAGAACTCAAGATATTGCAATTCTACCAAAGTGTGTCGGTTTCAGACCAGTCAACAGTGCATACCTAAAATCCCTAGTGTAAAATGAGATCCGAGATTTGACCAAAACATGAAAGTTGTAGATACAATGTATATATATCTAGCCACCAAATATGAGCACAAAATATTGAGTTTTAATAAGTCAAAACCCCTTTCAAAGTCTCTGTTGAGTTTCAGCCCTCAAGGGACACTTCTTTCACATAGTTTTGTGTAGCCCAAAACCCCTATTTTGAATGACCTATTCCGAAAGTGGTCTACATGAACTTTGTAGATAACATATTGAAGTACTTGGCGCCCAAAAATCAGACCTTAAATCCTCGGGATGATACCCGAAAATCATTTTAAACTCTCTGTCCAAAATCGGCTCTGCTGGGTTTTGACGGCTGACAGAGCCTACTTTTTAAAATGGCCAAAAAGTCTAACTTGTTTGAAACAACAACCCTTAACTCTAAACATGAAACTTGTAGGGAACATGTTGAGCTAGAACATAGTAAAAAATAGGCTCATTTGGACTTAATTGGATACCCAAAAACCGAGAGCAACAAAAGCATAATTTTGGATAAAATCTGGAGAAAGTGCTGAACCATTTTTGCTTAGGATGAAATGTTCACCCTTTTGCTTTAGGATTTGATCTTGGTGTCAAACATGAGAGTTGTAGGGAATATTTTAATCTAAATTTTCACCAAAAATCATAATCCAAATCCAAGTCTAAATACCTCAAAATGCTATGGTACCTTGGAATTTAGTAATTGGAATAGAGTAATAAATGGTTAAGTTAAATTCTTAAACAAGTGAAGGATTGGGCAAGTGCGCAGTACCCCTTAAACCTAAAAAGAAAGTAATCACGGTCCCAAAAATCAAAAAAACATTCCACGATTAGAATCATCTTAGTTTCACCTTAAAGGGGGAGGATACCGTGATTAACGGTCGAGTAGTGTTTTGCTTGTTATGCTCGCAGGCTGTAGAACCTGGGGGTTCTGCTTAGCTTGCTAGGGGAGGCTCAGTTCATACGCGTATTATTCAAGATGAGAGTGCTTTGCTATTATCTTGAACTTGAGTTTATGTAAATGATGCATGAAAATATTTTGAAGCGCAAGTTTTGAACTATGGCCAGTTTTGATGATTGCATGAACCTGTTGTTTTCAAATGCCATGATGTCTTCAATTCAAGTGTGCTATCTATGATATTCTGAGCTAGCATGATGTTACTATGAAAGTATAGTTAATGTTGTGTGATTGTTCCAAAATGCCAAGTTATAAGGGTTTTTGGCCCTTTTATATCCCTTTATGAAAGAGGTTACCTAACTTTGGGTTTTTCATTTATCCCTATTGGGGAGGTTTCCCATTAAGTAGGGGTTTTTGCCTTAAAGGAATTGCGGGCTAAATTCCAAACAGCACATACCACTCATGCTTGATGGAGAGTGGCCCTCATTCCATCATGTTGATATCCGTGCATTGAGAATTGAGGTTACGGTACCGTCGGAACTCCCGATCGTTCGGTTGACGACTACTTGGACATTGTTGAGGTTTGTGTCTAGATTTGAGAAGTGGTTATGCATTTTACATTTATGACGGTTGCGTCAGGAACATATTTCTATTTGCAATACTGAGAAGATTCTATATAATCTGTGATGTTTTTATGTTCATGCAAATGCATTAGTTTCTATATTTTCGTGAAAAATGTGATGAATGATTTTTTTTGAAAGAGTTTTCAATTATCCTTACCTAAGTAACTGCCTTTTCTATTCATGATAATGCTAACTGCACTCTCCTGTAACCTCTGTGGTTGCAGATACCTGGAGCGGCTAAGAGTTGGTCCACCACAGGCGTCATAGAGTAGTTTTGGTTCTGGTGTTGGAAATCGTTTTGGTCAGTCTTTCTTTTGTTTAGTTTTAGTGTTGGCAAAGCTTCATGTATAAGATTTGAAGGTTTTTTTTACCTTTTTGAAGTAATGTATGCCTTGGGATGGTGAATCCCTAGTGACTCATGTTTAGCTCTTTGATATTAAGATTTTTGTGGTTATTTAAGTTTACTCCTTGTCTATCTCTTGGGTTGCCAGTCTACGGCGGGATCTTATCCCTCTGTGTAGGATTAGTGTCTTGTGGGAGCGGGGTGTTACATTTTGGTATCAGAGCCCTAGGTTATAGATTTTGTAGACTTGTTAGAGTGTGGTATGTGGTGGATCGTAGGTTAAGTGTGTCGTCTTGCGGTCTATTGAGAAGAGTGGTTTAAACCTGGGGTTGTCATACCTTTGCCTTTGGGCATCTGACTAACTGGCATTGAGGTCCATTTGGGAAACGCGTTCTGCAGACGCAGGGTCCTAATTGGAAGTCTAAGCAAGTTATAAGATTGGGGAGATAACCCGTGAGGGGTCTTGTGTTGCTGTCAGTTTGCGAAGTCCAAGCAAGTTATCAGATTGGGGATATGACCCGGGAGGAGCCTTGTGTTGATGTCGTTTTGCAAAGTCTAAGTGGGTTATCAGATTAAGGGAATGAACCTTGTGTCATTAAAACCTTTCGTCGGCAGTTTGTTCTTATCCTTATGTCTATAAGTTGGACTCCTGTGTCGAGCCCTAAGTCATAGCTTTTCTACGATTGGAAGGAGCATGGAGAGACTCGGACGGAGCGTTATTCAACCCGAACCAGTATAATGAGGCACGACAAGAAGACTCTCCGCAAATGGGACCGGTGGAACCTGATCTAACCACTAAGATGTTGGAGGTGATCGTAAGATTGATGGAACAGAACGCGAGTTGGATCGCGATGCGAGCTGAGAGGAACAGTAACCCCTTAATCAAACAATTTAAGGATCTGGGTGCAAAGAAGTTCATAGAAACCCTTAGACTTGCAGAAGTAGAAAACTGATTGAAGGATGTCGTGCGTATTCTGGATAGGATGGGGGTAGATGCGGACAATAGGTTTGACCTCGTAGCTTTTATGTTTAGGAGAGAAACATACCACTGGTGGAAAACCATGGAATGGTTCTTGAAGATGCTGGTGCCAGGAGTTGAACCTCCCGTGCCCTAGAGAATCACTAAGGATCGTTTTGAGAAAACGTTCGACGTGTAGTACAAGCCCATAAACTATAAGCATGAGAAGGAGTAGGAATCCATCGACCTGGAGCAAGGAAGGATGACTGTGGCAAAATTCAAGGTGAAGTTTATAGAGTTGTCACGATATGCTACCCAGCTTATACCTGGTGAGGAGATAAGGTGTAGAAGGTTCAAGAGTGGATTAAGTTTTCAGATTAGAGCAAGGATGGCGGTTCTTGAGATGAACAACTACGCAAGACGGGTGAACATAGCACAAGATGAATTACAATGCGGACCAGAAGGACAGGTAACTCTTTTGTTAAACAATTCAAGAATTTGGGTACCAAGGAGTTTGTGAAAACAGTTAGTCCCGCTAACGCTGAAAATTGCTTGAGCGGTGGACGCATTTAAGACAACTGAGTTGTTCATGTGGTAAGTTTTTAAGTATAGATTTATTTTCGTTTGACATCTAGACTATGTAACTCGTATGGAGTTGGTATTCGATTTTCGTTATGGTATCATTGTGAGTCACAAGGAAGTTGCTTTTGAAAACCTTTTGTGATGTGACCCGTTAGAAAAAACCTATTTAGATTAGTGCATAAATGTTGCTTATAGAGAAGAAATTTTCTCATGGGAATGTGTGGACTGTATTTATAAGAAGTTGAAGGGTGATATAATTCTATTGTTTCTGGTAGAGTTGCGAAGCAACTTAGTATGAGTACGCAGGAGGAATAAGTGTTTGGATGAGAATTGTGGAAGTGTAAGTGAAACTGTATGAATTAATGGGTATGGTTTTTGTAAATTGGCCTTGAGTGAATCGAGTGTCTTGGTAAAATGCAGGTAAGATGAAATAGTTAAAGTGCGAAAGTGATTTTTGGTTCGGTTGTGCGGCAGAGAATGTGTGAAGGGATTGAGTGATGATGGTAAGAGATTTTAAAATCAGGAGTTAGTACTGTACGATTAAAGTATTGTTGGGTGAGTGGTACGTATGTGAAGGAAAGATGCAAATATATGTTGTGGTATAACGAGGGTTGTGTTTGGTTTGTATGGGTAAGCATATACCTGTGGAGCGTTTAGTCTACGTGGTACGTTTAGCCCGAGTGACGCATTAGGTTTAGGTGGCGGTATTAATCTTGATGGTTGTAAGGCTAGAGTGGTAATTAAAAGTGTGTGTAATGATTATGTGTTGAAGATAGACGATAGGGCGACTGTTAAGAACAAGTATCCTTTGCCTAGGATAGACAACCTGTTCGACCAATTGCAAGGAACCAAAGTATTCTCAAAAATAGATTTGAGGTCAAGATATCATCAATTGAAAGTGCGAGAGTCAGATGTACCCAAGACTACCTTTAGAACCTGTTACGGGCATTATGAATTTGTGGTGATGCCTTTCGGGTTAACGAATGCGCCTGTGGTGTTTATGGACCTGATGAATCAAGTGTTTAAATGTTTTTAGATCAATTCGCGATTGTATTCATAGATGACATTTTGATATACTTTCAAAGTGAGGAGGAACACATGGAACATTTGAAGATTTCTTTGTAAACCCTAAGAAAACACAAGTTCGTGGTTTGGCCGTTATCTTCGTGATTAGGAGATCGTGTTTGGAAACCGTGCTGGGTACATGAGGTTTGAAGGGACCATAGACAAATTCGAGAGTGTGGTTGGTTAGTGCTGAGACAATATATCCTAGGTGTGCTATGTCTGGAGGTTATTTGTGTTCCACCTTAGGTTCAGAGATGGGTATGTTGATTGCCCATGAGAACAAAGCATGGAGTAATAAGGTTCAGCAATGTACCGTGTGATTTGGCTAGCCTAGGGCGATACGTGAGAAATCGTGGGTTACAA
>JAUMHN010153901.1:0-22740 GCA_032360265.1 Heliamphora ciliata
TTAGTTCCCCTCTTTATTGTGATAATCGGAGCGCCATCCAAATTGCTCACAATGATATCTTTCATGAGCGCACCAAACATATTAAAATTGACTGTCACTTCATCCGACATCACCTTCAGCAGAGCACCCTACATCTCCGATCTGTCTCTTCTGAAGATCAACTTGCCGATCTTTTCACAAAATCTCATCCTCCTAGTCGCCTCTGTGCTCTAATTTCCAAACTTCAGCTGACTTCGTCATCTCGCGTTTGAGGGGAAATGTTAGAATATTAGATTGATTTTATTCTCTGTATTTATTGTATTTCTTTTATTGTTTATCTCTATTCGCCTATAAATAGACCATATATTGTACAGTTTCGAATACGTAAAATATACAATCTTCTCATTTTCTTCAAGCTCAATATGCTTATTAGCTTAAGAAAGAGAAAAGAGAACACATTAGATTGTCTCACAACTATAGCCAAATGTGCATACTGTTTTACATTTGAATTAAGTCATCAGTACACATTTTTTACTTTTAACTTATTTTGTTCATACAATTTTCATTATCATTTGTATAACAATTGAAGATTAAGATATACTGATTCATAACAAGGTTGAAAGTTGACGATATACTGTGTATAGAAGTCATCATAACCTATTATTTCATTGATCCGATTTATTGATATTTCATCAAAAAGGAAATACATGGGAGCCGTTTAAAACGTTTTTGTTATTAGATTTTTGTTTATGTTTTTAAAAATTTTGAAAATTATGACTTAAACATGTTTGGTAATAATTTTTTCTTTATAAAATTGTTTAAACACACTTCCAAAATTTACAAAAATTTTGGAAGCTCATATTTTGCGTTTTTGTCTATTTCATAAACAAGTTGTGGCAACCAAATGACACGCGTTGTCATGCCCCAAAACCCGAGTCACGTGAACCACTCAAGAAAAACCCATTTTACGATACCAAAATCCACCAAAACCACCCGACCTCAAACGGGTCAAAGAACCTGACCCAAAAATGTATTTAAAGCCTTTGAAAAACACACTTCTGAGAATTTATTTTAGGTAAAAGAATAACCAAAGACAATAAAGTCAAGATCCTGAGAGCCAAGTTTTAAAAACAAACCAACTAAAATTTTCAAAATCTGCCCAAACCGATGGATCGGTCACAGGACCGATCGAGCGGTCCTCAACAGTACACAGTTTTTCCCACGCCTGCAAACAACTGAGGCATACATAAGATCGCTCGATAAACCGATCGATCAATCCATCTAGTAGTCTGGCTCTGGACCACTTTTCAAAAACCAAACCTTTGAAAGCCAACACTTAGCACATTTTCCATCCTTTTGAAAACCTTCAAGGCAA
The DNA here is from genome assembly GCA_032360265.1 of Heliamphora ciliata. Lineage (NCBI taxonomy): Eukaryota > Viridiplantae > Streptophyta > Magnoliopsida > Ericales > Sarraceniaceae > Heliamphora > Heliamphora ciliata. The sequence goes on from JAUMHN010153901.1 coordinate 1,355, forward strand.
TATAAGGCAATCTAAAACATGACCAAAACTTAATTCAAAACCACCCTTGGGGAGCAAGAGTTGATATAAAACATAAAATCAATCGAAAACCATTTATATAACACTGAAAACAACCAACCAAGAACCGTTTCAAACGACAATGAAACGAATACAACCAACCCAAAGTTCCTCTCATTCTTAAACAAACATACATGCATTGGAACCATAGTCATAAGGCTTACAAAACATATGTTTTCATGTACAAAATGTAATATAACGATTACATAATTCAAAATAACCAAAATAAGAAAACTAAAAGTTTTCTAATCAGCCACCACCCTCCGAACTTCACCACATCAAGCCAAATGATTTGAATTTCCTGAAATTGATTGAATCCAACAACATGAACCGAAACCTAATAGGAATAAGCTAGCATGAATTAAAATCGTAACATGCAATCACTAGTTATATGAACAACTCAACCACACATGTTTTAAAAATGATTTTCCCTCAAAACTACGATTGTTCACATAACCCAACGACGTCCCACATTTTGAGAAAATAACACTAAGTCATTTTAATTTTCCAATATGGTTTTCAAACCAAAATGGTTTACACAACCAAAATGATTTACATGTACCGACATCGTCGTACAGGAGATAATGGTAGCGCAACTATAGACTCTCATCTATTGACCTAGGTCCGGGGCATCCAATAGCTCGCTAGGCAATGACGAGTTCTATACCTTACCACAACAACTAATACCTCCCATTGCGGCAACCACTTAATTTACGTAGATTAACACGAATGAGAGAAGCACCTATTTGCGTAAATTCTTGGACTTTCATCGAGGAGCAATTGAAGCACGCATTCAACACATTGTAAGGTACATTCACCAAATCATTAAAGGCACACAACCAAACCATCATAAAATCATGGAGGTGAACCAACGTTTTTGCACAAAGCTATCCTCAATTCAACCAAATCATTTAAAACCCATGCTCAAACCCAAAAGTTAGCTCCAAACATCAAAATTCATTTTTTTGCAACATTCACATAATTTTCCTCTGATTTTCAAAACACATATATGTGAAAACCCTATACACATGCATCAACCAATTTCGTACTAAATCTCTCAAACGCAAAACATGCTTTTTATCCAACCAAATAAGGTTTAATCACAAAATTCAACATTTATAGCATTTAAACACGGTAAAAATGCATATAATTACATATAACATCCCTTTAAAACAAGATAGTCTAGAATCCTATCGTATGAAGTTAAAAACTAGAAGCTTTAATCATCGGTGAAAAATAAAAGTTGCCGAAACGAGATTCCGTTTAGATGAACGCGAAGCCCTTGACGAAGAGAACACTGTTCCACCCTCGCAACGCAAAAAAGCAAGTCCGAAGCAAGAAAAAGGGTAGAAAGAAGGCTATAGGGTTTCACTTTACTCCAAGAGAGGGAGAGAGAGAGAGAGAGAGAAACTTGTATAGGAAGCTTGGGAACAAATGCCAATGCAATGGTCTATCACACGTATGGCAACCCCCAACAGACCGATCGATCAATTTAAGGACCGATTGAGCGGTCATACCCAAAAAAATTCTTACTTTTGCGCAATAACACCCACAGTTCTGGGATTAATTCGATCATGCATTTTTAAGCCACAACATGCATACATCACATAGAAATAAACCATTTTATAACAACCATATACAATTTATAACACGTCGAGAACATATTACAAAACTAAAAGGAACCGAGCTTTACAACTCTTCCCCCTTAAGGAATTTTGCCCTTAAAATTCGCTACGCAGTCAAGAAGAAAACAACTCTGGGTACCTAGCACGGACTTCGGATTCAAGCTCCCACGTAGTTTCCTCGACCCCATAATAAAGTCACATGACCTTGACATAAGCAATGGTTCTCCCTCTCAACACTTGTTCCTTCATGTACAAAATCCCCGCAGCTCATTCCTCAAAAGAAATATTCTTGTCCACCCGCAACTCAGCCCAATCCAAATTATGTGTTGGGTCAGGCTTGTATTTTTGAAGCGTGGAAATGTGAAATACATTGTGCACAGAAAACAACTGAGGAGGTAAAGCCAAACGGTATGCTACCTTCTCAATCCTCTCAAGGATTTCAAACGGCCCAATAAAGCGAGGCAACAACTTTCCTCTACAGCCAAATCTCATTAAACCTCAGTGTGGCAAGACCTTTAAGAACACGTGGTCTCCCACCCCAAACTCTAAAGGCCTCCTCCTTCAATCTGTGTAATTCTTCTAACGACTTTGGACTGCCACCAAGCATTGGCGAATCAAGGTAATCTTTTTCGTTGTCTCCCACACCAAGTCGGGTCCCAAAATTGTTGTTTCTCCCACATCTGTCCAACATATTGACTGATAGTATATGTGCAATCCCAAGAGGGGGGGAGAATTGGATATTTAAAAAAAATTCTTGTTTAAATATTAAGATAAGTGTAGATTTTAATTCACTTATAAGCAAGATTCAAAACTTCTTTATTTGAGGATTTTAAACGTAAGTTTAGATTTTAATTCACAAGTTTAAAAACTTTATGTTTGAAAAATGAAATCACTAGATTCAAAACTTTCTTGATTTAAAAATTAAAATACAAGTATGAAATTTAATAGTAAATTATTCAAGTATAGATTGTGTGTGATGCAAACATAAAAAACAACATAATAATGAAAATGAAAAGTAAAGCTAGTTAGAGATACGACAGCAAGGTTTTTATAAGGTTCGGCGCAACGGCCTATGTCTTTGCCTCAAGCCAATCGCTATAAGAATTTTCACTATCCATCATTCAATTGGCAGAGCAGCCTATCTCCTTAGTCTAGGTGGAGTAACCTCTCTTGAGAATGTCCCCTTCTCAAGTATCCCAATCCTTATAGGCAAATTAACTTCTCTTGAGAAATCCCCTTCTCAAGTACAATAGAATGAAATGAAAAGTGTACAACGAAATGCTCCTTTAATGAGCGGATGAGTACAAGAAGTTAACACACTAACTCACTTCTCAAAGAATATATCAATGAAGTTCTATGAGAATCTAACAAACTTTTCTCTCAAAAATTGATTGAAAAACTCAAGAAATTTGAAGCACAATAAGTAAGAATATGAGAGAATTGATTGGAATGTTTGAAGTGAGAAAGACCAGAGCACAAATGCTCTATTTATAGGCCAAGGGTCTGGACTAGCCATTGGGCTATGTATGGCAATGTCAAACTAGCCGTTGCAGCTATTTTTCAAAAATTAAACCTATTCAGTCGACTTGAGCCTCAACTCAGTCGACTGAACCACCAGTCAGTCAACTGGACTACTTGGTCAGTCGACTGGAATGCTTTGAATCCAGTTTCTAATTTGGCAAATCAGTTTCATTCGCCTGAACAATACCTTAGTCGACTGAATATTTTTAAAAGTCTAGAACTTTTGATTTTCAAAACGTTTTTTATCACTTCTTGTTTTGGAAAATATTTTTAGGATTCCTATGAGTTTCAAGAAATATAATCATGAGTTTCGTGAATTTACATAGATCCTAAGTTTGATACAAATGAAATTTAAAAATTTTATCTTCAATTCTTCAACTTTTGCCTTGTTCCAAAAACCTTGTAGCCAAAGTGTATGATTTGAAATATTTTTTCATGGTTTTCACTTTGTATCTTTGATTGTGCTAAATATATATTTTCTGTAAACAAACTCAATTTGTACAATTAGATACTTAGGTTTGTTATCATCAAAACGGTCATTCAAGCCTTGTTAGGCCAACATCGACTGCCTACATGACCTGCCATACAAGGCCTCGAAAGGCGCCAGCCTAATACTGAACTGATAGCTATTATTACACGCAAACTCCATTAATGGTAAATGGTTCTCTCAAGACCCCCGAAAATCTAGAACACAAGCTCTCAGCATGTCCTCCAAAATCTGTATAGTCTACTCGAACTGACCGTCTGTCTAAGTGTGAAAAGCGATGCTGAACAGCAAACTCGTTCGCAAAGCCGACTAAAGACTCTGTCAAAAGTGCGATGTAAAGCGCGAGACTCGGTCAAAAACAATAGATACAGGCACTCCATGTAACCGAACAATTTCACTAACATATAACTTACTCAACTTATCCACGGAGTCCTTCACATGTATGGGAAGAAAGTACGTAGACTTCGTCAGTCTATCGACCACCACCCAAATAGCATCATGCCCTTTAGGCGATCTCAGAAGTCTAGATACAAAATCCATCGTGACATTTTCCCACTTCCATTCTGATACTAGCAACGACTGGAGCAACCCTGCTGGCCTCTAATGTTCTGCCTTCACTTGCTAACAAGTAAGGCACGGAGAAATAAACTGAGCTACATCCCTCTTTATTTCCTTTCACCAAAACTATCGATGCAAATCATGATACATCTTTGTGCCTCCCGGGTGCACTGCAAGCCGAGAGTGGTTGAAATCACGTAACACATCGTCATGGAATGACTCAGGTACAAACACTCTCTCAGTAAATCTCAAACTCTAATCCAGGCTTACAACCCATCCCTTGGTGTCTTCTCCTTTTGCAACACGATCCTATAACATCTGAGCTTTTTTATCCGTCTGCTGAGCATCCAGAACACGAGTAACTAACATGGGTCGTGAAACTACTGAAAATAAGGTCGCACCTTCCACTGTCTCCCCGAGACACAAATCAAATTCGTCAACCTCCTCTAGCATGTCCCATTCTTGCATGAAAACTGAAGCTAAAGAACCATGAGATCTCTTGCTAAGAGTATCGATCACGACATTGGCTTTCCCTAGATGGTACTAAAAATCAAAATCATAGTCCTCTATAAACTCCATCCACCTTCGCTAGCGTAGATTTAGGACCTTTTGAGAAAATAAATACTTTAAACTCTTGTGGTCGGAGAAAACCTTAAAATGCTCACCGTAAAGATAGTGTCGCCATGCTTTCAAGGAAAAAACTACGGCCGCTAACTCCAAGTCATGTGTCAGATAATTCTGTTCGGGAATCTTCAACTGTCGAGATCCATAAGCCACGACTTTTCCCTCCTGCATCAAGACACATTTCAAGCTATCATGCGACGCATCACAATAAACAGTGTAACCCACACCTCATTCTAAAATGTCCAACACTGGCATACTTGTCAACCTCTTCTTCAGTTCCTGGAATGCCAACTCACAAGACTCACTCTAAACAAATTTGATTGTCTTTTGTGTAAGGCGAGTCATCGACGCGGCAAGTTGAGAAAAGTCTTTCACAAATGATTGGTAGTAGGCTGCTAAACCCAGAAAGTTACGAATCCCAAACACATTCTTCTGTCGTTCCCAACTCATCACTGCATCAATCTTTGAAGAGTCTATAGATACTCCATCTTCCGACACCACATGTCCAAGAAGCTTCACCTCAGGCATCCAAAACTCACACTTCTCAAATTTTGCATACAATCGGTGTTCCCTTAGAAGCTACAGAGCAATACGTAAATGTTCTTCATGCATCTCCCTCAATGGTGAGTAGATAAGATGTCGTCCACAAACACGACTACAAAATTGTCAAGATATGGACGAAATATGCGGTTCATCAAGTCCATGAATGTCACAGGTGCATTCGTCAAACCGAACGACGTGACTAAAAACTCGTAATGACCAGAATGAGTTCGAAAGGCAGTCTTTGCTATGTCCTCTTCCTTGATCCTTAACAGGTGGTACCTTGATCTCAATTGAATCTTCGAAAAATAACTCGAGCCCTTTAATTGATCGAACAAATCATCAATCCTCGGCATAGAATACTTGTTTTTCATCGTCACCTAGTTCAACTTTCGGTAATCAATACATAATCTCAAGGACTCATCCTTCTTTTTGGCAAACAAGGCCGAAGCTCCCCATAGGGACGTACTCGATCATACAAACCCTTTATCTAATAACTCTTGAAGCTGTACCTTAAGCTTTCACAACTCTGCTGGTGCAAAATGATAAGACAACATCGAAATGGGAACGGCTCCCAGAACAAGATTGATAGAAAACTCTACCTCACGAGATGGTGAAAACTCGAACAGATCATTAGAAAAGACATCTAGATAGTCACAAACTACAAGGAAAAACTCTCCCCGAACACCAACAGCCCCATCCAACATGACAGCAGAAAAGATGAAACTAAGGTTTTCTCGGTTTCGCACAATACCGGGCATAGGCACTAAACCATCGTCCCAATCACCCACAAAACAAAAATAATCACCCTTAGGTGTACAAATCAATACCCTCCGTCGATCATAATTGATATAGGCACAATAGGTGGCTAGCTAATTCATCCCTAGGATGATATCAAACGTGGTCATATCGAGAATGATAAAATCAAACTATAAACATCGGCTAGCGACCTCTAATTCATAAGATCTACAGACTCGTTCCAACACTACGTTCCCACCAACTAGGGTCTCCACACACAGCGTGCTATCCAACGTGTCTATCTCTAGTTTCAAAGCAGATGTAAAAGTAGATGAGATAATAGAATGTGATGCTCCCGTGTTAATAAGAACACTGGCCCATAAACGGTACACTAAGAGAGTACCTCTGATGACTAAAGTAGTCACTGAAGTGTCAGATAAAACTGGTGCCTTCAAAGAACTCGGATCAGTGAGGGCAAACACTGGTCCATACGGCCCCCTAGTATGTCCACCCTGGCTCTGTGTTGTGGGTTGTAGCACTGATTGGGTTGAAGTGCCCCTTCTACAACCCTACAAGTCTGAGCTGCTGGCTGCTGTTATGGCTTCCAGTAAGTTTGTCGTCCCTGCGCTGACTGAACAAGTGGTGCACCTACCATGCTCTGTGTACTCCCTCCTTAAGAGCAGTTCCAGCAAAAATATCCCGACTGACCACACCCAAAGCATACTAGTAGCCCTTTTCCCTAGGACTAAATAGGTATAGAACTTTGGGGTTGTCCCCTCAATGGACAATCCACCGCACGATGCCCTAGTTATCTGCACTGATAACAAATGTGCTCCCTCCGCTCTGATCGTCCTGATGAAGCCATCGAAGGTGCTAATGCTGAAAATTGCTGGTATGACTCAGTTGGATAAGAACTTGGACCAAATGGCCTCTGCCTCTTATTGCGGTGTCCACCTAACTGTGCACTCACACCTCCTTGCGGTGCTCTAGCCTCCCTAGCCTTTAGGGTCTCATTCAAAGTATTCTCAATGGTGACTGCCAATTCCACCAACTTAGTAAAAGCATGTAGCCTTAATCCTACCACCCTTTCTCTGATCACGGGTCTCAAGCCCCTCTCAAACCTCTTTGAACGCAGCCCATCTATGGCCATGAATTCCTATGCAAAGCAGGATAAACTGGTAAACCTAGCCTCGTACTATACAACATTCATCATCCCCTGGGTGAGCGAAAAGAACTCATCTCGATAAATGTCCCTAGAAGACTCGGGAAAGTATTTCTCTAGAAACACCTTCGTAAAAGCAACCCACGTACCCTCCACAGTAGTTCTGGCAAACTTCCGCCATTCATGGGCGTCACCCCTCAACTGGAATGCAGAAAATGCAACCCTCAAGTCATCCTCGACTATTTGCAACGTGTTTAAGATCCTAGTCCTAAGCTCTAACCATTCAGTGGCCACTTTGGGATCAGGATCCCTGATAAAGGTAGGAGGGTCAAGACGTTGAAACTCATGCATCGTAATAGTCGCCCTCGGCTCAGGTACTCTCGCCCCTCCCCTAGCGGCCTCAGCTAACTGAAGGATGGAACCCACCATCTCACGTAGCAAATTTACCTCGTCTATTGGTCCTTGGGGAACATTAGCATCCCCGACATCAGGTACTAGCACATCCTCTTAGCCTAAACCGTGACCACAACCTCAACCACGGCCTCATCCTCTCTGCAGAAGCTTAGCTTCTATATGAAAGAAACATAGAGCATAACAACATAAGATTCGATTCATCATGTTATTACTAACAAATGTCACATAATCATGTTAACACTTAGCTATTCGAGATCATGTAAGTGAACTCTGCATACCGAGGAGCACCATTTAGAGTGACAAGTCAATTTGAGTAACCCACTCAGATTCCTCACTGGAAAGTACATTAGCCAAATGCAATTCTAACTTAGCTTTCAAGTTGGTCAATTCAAACGCCCGAAGGCAAAACAAATCAGTCATAAGGTCCAACCTCCATACTCATGTATAATACAACATTCTCATGTTATCAAAATATTTTAAACACAAGCAAATCAAGCACACACAACCATCCTCACAGGGTGATGCAGCATCTTTCCACATCTCCTAGGTAATTTGAACCTAGAGCTCTGATACAAATCTGTCACGCCCCAAAACCCAGGTCATGTGAACCAACCAAGAAAAATCCGTTTTACAATACCAAGATCCACCAAAATCACCCGAGCCCAAACGGGTCAAAGAACCACCCAAAAATGTATTTAAAGCCTTTGAAAAGCGTACTTTCGAGGATTTATTTTAGGCAAAATAATAACCCAAGAGACTAAGATCAAGGTCTCGAGAGCAAAGCTTTTAAAAACAAACCAACTAAAATTTTCAAAATCTATTTAAACCGATCGATCGGTCACAAGACCAATCAAGCGATCATTAATAGTACACAGTTTTTCCCACGCTTGCAAACAACCAAGGCATACATAAGACCACTCGATAGACCGATCAATCGGTCAATCGAGCGGTTTGGCTCTGGACCACTTTTCAAAAATCAAACCTTTGAAAGCCAACACTTAGCACATTTTCCATCCTTTTGAAAACCTTCAAGACAATATAAGGCAATCTGAAACATGACCAAAATTTAATTCAAAAGCTCCCTCAAGGTGCAAGAGATGATATAAAATGTAAAATCAACCGAAAACCATTTATATAACATTGAAAACAACAAGCAAAGATTCGTTTCAAACGACAATGGAATGAATACAACCAACCTAAGATTCCTCTCGTTCTCATACAAACATACATGCAATGGAACCATAGTTATAAGGCTTACAAAACATATGTTTTCATATACAAAACGCAATATAACGATTACATGATTCAGAATAACCAAAATAAGAAAACTACAAGTTTTCTAATCAGCCACCACCCTCCGAACTTCACCACATCAAGCCAAATGATCTAGATCACTTGAAATTGTTTGAATCCAACAACGTGAAACAAAGCCCAATAGGAATAGACTAACATGAATTAAAAGTGTAACATGTAATCACCAATTATATGAATAACTCAACTACGTAAGTTTTTAAAATGATTTTTCCTCAAAACCATGATTGCTGACATAACCCAACGACATCCCATAATTTGTGAAAATAACACTAAAGTCATTTTAATTTTTCAATAAGGTTTTCAAACCAAAATGGTTTACACAACCACAATGATTTACACGTACTGACATCATCTGTAACACTCTGGTCCAAACCCTAGTAGTAACCACCTAGACTGTGACAACCCGGCCTGGATTCTAGTTGTAACAGCCAAGACTATAACTACCCGTAGAGCGATCTAGCCCAAACCCTAGTATTAGCTATGGATAGACAACGAAAACTTAAGTCGCTACATGAATAGAAGAAACCCTAATTAGCCCGAAAACCCTAATTTGACCCGAAAACCATAAAAAGACCAAATACTCATAGACAAAGCCCTAACACTCAGAAAAGTCCTGGAACAGCTTAAATTAAGTAAATAACATAAAATATTAAATTAAAAATTAAAAATTTTCATAATTATGGTAAAATGACCATTTTGCCCATAATATAGCTAGAAGTCCTAAAAATTCAAAATTTGACACATGGACACCCAAAATCAGATATTTATGTATAATTAATTAATAAAATACAAAATAACAATAAAAATAACCAAATTGCCCTTGCATGGCCAGCCACCTAGGAGAATGTGCCCAAAAAGCTACTTTTTGCCTTTTTAAGCTTAAAAATGAGAAAAGGATGTATAAACTAAGCATTATTTTGACCCAATACTTTTTATATAAGTAATATATATTCTAATATAATAATATAGGTCAAAAAAAGTAAATAAATAATTATTTAAAGTCATTACACAATAAATAAGTAAAAAAATCAATTCTAGTCAAACTAACTTAATTTAGCTTAAAAGCTTACACTTATTTATTTAATTGCTATCAAAATTATGATAAATCATGAAAAGACTAAATTAATTATAAATACATTAATATAATAGATTTTAGTAGGTTTAGGTACATAAAATTAATATTTTATGCATTTATAATCACAAAAAATGTACCAAAATACAAATTAGAACCCAAATTAATTTTCAAATCATCTTTTTAGTCTCCCAAACACTGCATGGTCGAAATCCCCCTGCCCCAAATTTGATTTTTCATATCTCAAACAACTCCCACCTCTTAAGCAATCAATAGGGATTTAGAAAAATTCAATTTTAAAACCAATTGTAATAATTAATCTCCATTATAATTTTTCTTATAAAAACGTACCCAAAACACTCTTCTCTACATGTATAGTTCGGCTGAAAGGGTGAGAAAGTGAAAGACTCAAAATCTCTAAGTGTTTACAAAGAAGAAAAAGAGAAGAAGAAAGAAGGAAGGAAGAGGAAGGAAGAAAAATTCAAGTGAGGTGCTATAGAGCTAAGTCCATCTCTTCCTCAACTTTTTAGGCATCAAAAGAGGTAAAAAAATCCCTTAAACCTTCTAATATTCTCTCTCAAGATACCCCTCAATCTATCTCTATAACAAACCCTAAGAAAAAGAAATGAAGAATAACTCAAAAAAAATGCGTTATAAATGCAAAAAGTGGACTGCTAGGGCAAGTTTGTGCTTTGTATGAGCTTGGGTGTGTATGTTTTTAAGTTTCATGGCTTAAAAATGTTTTGGAATTTTGATTTATATGAGTTTAAGACATGCATACAAAGAAAACACGCTAAGAATGCACACAACACAAGCTAAGCAACTAAAAACCCTAAGTTACCTGATTTTCTGGTTTTACCTACTTTTTGCCACCAATTTTAAAACACTATAACTAAATTTCGAAAAATGTTCTTGAAGTTATTTTTACGTCCAGATTCAGATATTTGAGTTCTCTTTCATACAAAATTGGTTTGAAGTGATTCCATTGAGTACAACTCCAGATATTTCATTTTTTTCAAAGAGTGTCAAATCTTGACCACTCTGAGTTACAGACCCAAAAACCTTAAGTTAGAGTGAGAACCGAGCTTAGGTAAAAACATAAAACTTGTAGATAACATATTTATCTTTCTTTACACCAAAAATGAGCCAAAAATATTAAGTCTTGATAGGTCAAAGACCCTCCCAAAGTCACTATTAAGGTTAAGTGACTGACACACCTCTCTGTCGCACATTTTTGTGAGACTCAAAATCCAACTTTTTAGAAGCCAAATTCAAAAGTAGTAAACATGAACATTGTAGATAACATATTAAACTAAATACTGAGCAAATAGTAGCCCAAAATACCCTCGGATGATACCCCAAAGATTTTGTGCATTTTTTGTTAAAAACACATTCTGCAGACCCTTTTTAGGCTGACTGTACCCTTTTTATAAATTGGCAAAAATCTCAAACTTTTTACAAATAACTTGTTTTAGTACAAAACATGAGACTTGTATGGGACATCTTAAACTAGAACCTCACTAAAAATCAGAGCCATAACCCTTTAATGGATGCCCCAAAACCGTGGCCAACATAGGCCTAAATACTGCACTTTTCTCTATAAAGTGCTGAATGATTTTCCCTAAAATAAAATAAATTACATTTTTACCTTAGGAACTGACCTTAGTGATAAACATAAAAGTTATAGGAAATAGTTTTATCTAATTGGTGTTAAAATTTCAAAAATTAAATCAATGTCTAAGTACTTCAAAATGCTGTCGCAACTTTAAAACTAGCAATTAAACTTGTACCTAAAATTGGCTAAGTGTTCGAATGGTGTGTTACTTATGAGACTTGAGTATGTGAATCTTATATGAAATTTGTGAGTAATTAGTGTATGAAAATAATGCTTTTGATGAAATGAACTCATACCGATGGTTCGATTCTATATCGCTTAAATTGTGGTTATGCATCGCATGATTGTACTTGATGCTTTAACAAGCTGTACCATGTGTCCTATTATATTTATGCGCCATGCCATGATTAATTGTACACGGGAAGTATGTTGCATACCATGAACATTCACATATTGAATCTTGTATTATCGGAGTCCCTTCGTATCTTTCAAATTTGGGTTGGGTTATATGAAAATCGTCACTTCTGTGGTTTTGAATCTAGGACGTCCATGGTTGCCAATGATTTGGGAAGTTGCTATAATGAAAAAGGGGTTTATTATGAAAAAACAGGTTAAGGCACCATGGGCTCGTCACTAGCCTTTTATTTCGATAATTTAGACTTTGGGTTGACGCCAAAGGATCATTCTTGTACTTAAGGTGGATTTTGTGCGCAAGTAATCTGGCCAGAGAACTTGGAATAAAGATGGACGGGTTGTAATAAGGATGAAACTGGCTTTCCCACGCCGTTGCCAATGAGTAAAACGGCTAAGGCATGAAGCAAATGTGTGCGTTTACCTTTCACAACAAGGCAAGACGATGTTTAGCAGTTAAATCCCATTAAGTCTACTCTGAAAAATCCCGGCAAGAAATTCGTGATACTGTTCTGGACGTACTTGGGGTTGGGAATTTGCATTGCATCCATCTGTATCGCACTCACACTTCTGTTTTTATATGTGCTCATCCTGTTAAAAATGATAATTTACCTAAATCTCTACTCCATTAACTTTGCATTGAGTATTATACGATATGTATTATAGAATATCTTGTCGTGAATTTGTTAGACGGTTTAGAAAATTTGCTTCTGGGCTCTGGCTCATGGCATTCGTGCCACATGTGAAGAAGAAGAAGAACAGTTCGAGGAAGGCGCGTTCGTTGAGGAAGGTGACTACGAAGAAGGGGGAGAGTAGCAGGAGCAGGGTAATCCCAATGACGCAGTTTGAAGACGTAAAATATTTACTTTTGATCTTTTTCTTTAGTTTTTCCATGAACATAATGTAACTTTTGTTAATCTTTCTAGATGACTGTAATTATTAAGTATTTTGAACAATCTATGAACCGTTAATGATGTAGTAGTTATCTTATGTAATTATGAACTTTCAGCTAGAATATATCCCTTACTTATAGTTACATATGTCTCGACATGCCCAGGGAATGGGGTGTCACATCGTCGCACCGGGGATAATAGTAGCAACTATAGACTCTCATCTATTGACCTAGGTTCGAGCCATCCAATGGCCCTCTAGGCAATGACGAGTTCTATGCCTTGCCACAACAACTAACGCCTTCCATTGGGAAAATCACTTCATTTACGGGGATTAACCCGAAAGAGCGAAGCACCTATTTGTGCAAATTTTTAGACTTTCACCGAGGAGAAATTGAAACCCACATTCACCACATTTTTACGGTACATTCACCAAATCATTAAAGGCACACATTAATTCGATTAAAGGCACACAGCCAAATCATCCAAAAATCATGGAGGTAAACCAACTTTACTGCACAAAGCTATGCTCAATTCAACTAAATCATTTAAAACCCATGCTCAAACCCAAAGGTTAGCTCCAAATATCAAAATCCATGTTTTTGCAACATTCACATAATTTTCTTAAATTTTCAAAACACATATATGTGAAAACCCTGTACACATGCATCCACCAACTTTGTAATAAACCTCACAAACACAAAATATGCTTTTTATCCAAGCAAACAAGGTTTAATCACAAAACCCAATATTTATAGAATTTAAACACGGTAAAAATGCATATAATCACATATAACACCTTTTTAAAGCAAGATAGTCTAGAATCCTAACGTGTGGAGTTAAAAACTTGAAACTTTAACCACTGGTGAAAAACTAAAGTCACCAAAATGAGATTCCAATAGGATGAACACGAAGCCCTTGGCAAGGAGAACATCGTTTCACCCTCACAACGCCAAAAACCAAGCCCGAAGCAAGATAAAAGGTAAAGAGAAGGCTAGGGTTTCACTTTACTCCAAGAGAGAGAGAGAGAGAGAGAGAGAGAAACTTGTGTAGGAAGCTTGGGACAAAATGCCAATGCAATGGTCTGTCCCACGTATAACAACCCCCGACAAACCGATCGAGCAGTCATGCCTATAAAATTCTAACTTTTGCATACATGCATACATCACATGCATACGGTTCTAGAATTAATTTTATCATGCATTTCTAAGCCACAACATGCATACATCACATAGAAATAAACCATTTTATAACAACCATATGCAATTTATAACACGTCGAGAAAATATTACAATATTAAAAGGAACCAAGCCTCACACGCATGAACGGTGCATCGCACCTATCACGGATCCAACCTATGTTCAAAACTAAGGAACTCCCTTTCTCATCTTTAACGCTGCCAATGGTAACTTCTACAGAAGCTTTATTGAGCTAGTCATCTTCTCAAGTTGTCTCAGCCTGGCAGAGCTTCAAAGTTAGTTATTCACCACTCATCCTCAAGATCTGGACTTGATTCTCAGCAAAGGTCTCTCTCTTTCTCGATTTTTTAATTTCTTCTTAGATCGAAAGCCACCTATCGATGAATTTTGTTGACATGCAGTAGATTTTGGTCCTCTAGATGTTTGGTTCAGCTCTAGATCCAGCCAAATAACTCTAAAAAAGGTATTTTTCCCTATCCCTCTCTTTTTCCCCTCTCTCTCTTGATATCCCACGATCCACGATCTTCATTTGAAATGTAGTACCACGTGCTATGTATCTTCCTATGAAGCTTTAGATCCAGAAACCTATTTCGAAGAAGGTATCTCTCTTTGTCTCTCTTTCTCTCTTTCTTCGTTATGTTCTGATGAAGCTTTCTCCTGTTAGATTTGTGAGTTTGGGTATATATTTTGTTATGTATTTTAGGAAAGTATACATAATTTTTATTTAAGTTCAAATTTTCAATTTGAATACCATTCCACATTTGCAATCAACCTTAGGGTTTTCACTGTTCGACTATGCAACCCAATTATCTCGATCTAAATTCTGTGATATTTTGATTGTTGTTTCTGAAAATTTAATCGCATAATTGTTCCTACTTTATTTCAATTTTATTGCTCTGCTGAGGTTACATTGCCTTTATTGCTCTGAGAACCAATTTCTTTACTCATCGTCATCAAGATTCATCTGAGAAAAAGCAAATATAGTGGTTCGAACAAGGTATTTCTCAATCTCTCTCTCTCTCTCCCCCCTCTTTCGAGATTTATTATTCTCCTTTATTTTTTACAGATCTTTCTAAAGCTTAAGATCTGTGCCATCTGAAGCTGTCGATCTTCAATTTTACCAGAAGTTGGATTAAATATGACTAGATCCATATTGCAAATCTTCATTCGATGCATAAGAAACCCTAGATCCATGAAATAATGGCCATCGATATGTATTGTATTCCTACATAGCTGTGTAATTTTAGGTTTTGAGTACATATATATATATATATATATATATATATATATGCTTTTTTCATCTCTGGTGGCACCTCTCTCTCTCTCTCTCTAAATTTTCTTTTCCTTCAGAAGCGTTCGTCTACCATAATCAATGAATTCTAAATCTTAAAAAAAAATTGTGAGTAACTAGCCCTAATGGTTTAGATTGGCTTGTGGCTATGTTTTCGTGGGAATCCACCCTTTGTTAGATCTACAAATCTATACATTTTCACCATAACATATGTTCAATTTTGGTACTTATTTTGTAATTAGGTAATGGAAAAGTAACATAGTCATTGTACATGATGACAATGTTGTTAACCTTCGTGGATATGGTTCTTCAAGTCCATGGAATTCAAGAAACGAAACCATCTTCATCAACCTCATGGATAAGGAGGTGAAGTCGATGAAAAGTAGGTAAATTGGGACTTTCACTAAACATGCGTGGACACGAATGCGAGATGCTATGATAGCTCAGACCGAGTACAAATATACCCAAGACCAGCTTCGAGATAAGTACAACCAGTTGTGTATAATGTTTAGTAAGTTTAATGCATTGAAGGCAAACACTAGTGTCGGATGAGACAGTACCCTTTTGATGATAATGACACCTGATGATGTTTGAGAATGACTATATAAGGTACATAACGTATGTAAGTAATGTTTCGCATATATGTTTCAAAAAATATTTGACTCATCTCAAGTCTTAGATTAATACTTATGCTAGGAGATTCAAGAAAAGAGGCATGCCCCACTATCATCAATTGTGTCGCATCTTTGGGAACACATCTACAAGTGGTTGGAATATCTATCCCTCAACTAAAGAGCCGTCAAGTACCGATAGTTTTAATCTAGAATTTAAGTCGAAGGTAGAGCATACCAAACTAGAAGGTGAAAGTGAAGAGCGTTTGGGTGTGTGTTGCAAGGGCAAGAGCAAAGCAACTACAACAACTAAGACAAGATGGAAGAAAAGGGATTCTTTTGCAGTAATCATATCCCAAGCCTTGCGTTCTTTCACTCATAATGGGAAGAAAAAGATAGAACTCATGGAGAAGAAGATGATGAGTTCCCAATCGATTGCTATCATCGGTGTCAGTGGAAGAGGAATTGCCTTTGTAACTGCTTTGAATGACGCTCCCCAAGGCAAGATGAAGCAATGTATGGATGCTTTCATCTCGTTAGACGATGAAGACGGCAAATGTTTCACCAAAGATTTGGATAAGCTAGCAAGTAACTCCATGTGGCAAGACCTCTTCCTTGCCATGCCCGTTAATAGGAAGCGCGATTGGGTTTACAATCTTTGAGATTTCCAATGTTGAGCGTGTTATGTTATTTTCTTTCGTGATCATTATGTTTAAAAAATACTTTGCTCAATTTGTCAATCGTCCTCATCCTTGTTTCGTTGTTGTGTTTTATGATTTGTCAAACTTGTTTCATCAAGTCTTTGCATTTCTTTTTAAATGTCATCTATGAATGGGATGTGTGTTTCTTTTTTCATCAAGTCTTGTTTTATATTTCTATATGTGAGGAGCCCACTCATGGTTGGGACTGATTCGTGAGTTGCTAAAACTACTATATGTAGTGTTGTAGTGGAACTTTTTTGCTCCATAAAGCTCATGTAGGGTTTTGCTCGAACTTTTTTCTTGTATTTTATATGTGCATCTATCTGTTTAATTGAACAATTTGCATAAGGTATTGTATGTGTATTCATGGCTGTGCGAACTTTGCATGGGTTCTGAAGATGTTGTTTATTGAGTATATTTTTTGCTTCTTTTAAGTATATCCCATAAAATTTACATGATTAGTGTTAGCCCAAGAACTTTTTATTTAGATTTTGATAATTTTCATAAATTATTTTTTCAAAATAAATTAATTTAAAAGGATAATATTTAATATTTTCAAAAAAGGTAGTGTTGATATGAATTGAAAAAATGAATTGACACCTTTAACCATATGAGATGACTCATCTTTTAATGGATTAAATACTTAAGTATTCTTGAATGAGAATATTTTGTGTTAACCCCAATTGATAATTGAGTCAACACTTTAAGGTAAAGAATACTTAAAAATCTCAAGTGTGTCAACACTTTTAAGCAAATGAGTTGACACCCTAATATATTCGTTGAAGATGTTTCAAGTATCAAAAATTAGAGTAAACACAAATAGATTTTGGATCGTCACAAAAGAATCGAAGCTCTATGTACTCAAAAAGAGTCGACACAAACTAAGTTTGAGTCAACACAAAAGTGGTTCTTCACTTTTGTTACCCGAAACTTTGAGCCGACACAAATTGAAGACGAGTCGATACAAACGTACCGAGACCGCCTGCAAATTTTGTGAGTCGACGCAAAAATAAAGACGAGTCGACACAAATATCCCGAGCCCGCCTGAAGAAATTTTGAGTCGACACTAAAGTCCAAATGAGTCGACACAAATCTCCCGAAGGTTCTTGCAGAAATTTAGTGTTGACACCAAAAACAAAAAGGGTCGACACAAATTGTCCTCTCTGAAAAGTTGAAGATCTATTGAGTCGACACCAAAACGAAAATGTGTCGACACCGTTGTGTTGGTGAGAAAATGCAGAAATCGTGTCGACCCCTCCAAAGATCAGAGTTGACCCAACCAATTGAAGAACCATGCCCTAAACATTTTGTGTCAACCCAAAATCATTTGTGTCGACACCTGTGACAGAAATTCAAATTCACGGCAGATCAACAGTTGGATTTTTGGCATTAAATGCCCTCACCTACCTCCAACGGTCATAAAACCTTAAGAGCTTATATAAGGAGTTACTTCTCAACATTTAAAACTTCGAAAATCTATAATCACTGTTCTATTTATTGCATTACTCTAGCTTTTGTATCTCATCTCTCTTTACTTCTTCATTTATTGCCAATCATTTCTGTAAAGAGAGTGAGTGATATTTATTAAATCCTCTTCATTTATTGTATCTAAGGGTGAGTCATCCTTTGTCCTTTGAGTGAGTGAGTAAATCTCATCAAAGAATAACTCAAGAGATTAGAAGAAAAATAGGAGCGTGTTTTTCATTGGATCGTCTTGCAATTGTAAAAGGTTTTGAATGCACCCGTCAGCATTCTAGTTTAGTAAAATTCTCAAGGATAGTCTTGAGGAGTGAAAATAGGCTTGGAAGAAGCTGAACCACTATAAATCTTGGTGTCTGGTTCATTTTTTCCATCCCTAACCTCTTTAATACTTGCATTGCTTTAATATTTGATTATACTTGCTATATTTGTTTGCAATATTAAAAGATTTTTGAAAATATTTTAAAATTGTTATTATCTTTTTAAGACCCAATTCACCTCCTTCTTGGGTTTCATAGAACTAATAATTGGTATCAGTGCTTAGACTCTTGTTTTTTACTTAACTGTATAAGAGTTTATATGGCAACCGCTAGCATTGGACCTATCTAATCTGAAGGTCAGTTGACCAATGGACCTCCCTTGTTCAATAGAACAAATTACAATTATTAGAAGGCTAGAATAAGGATATACATTTAACCCGTAGACTATGACCTCTGGAGGGTTATCATTAATGGACTCAGAAGACCTACCATGACCATTGAAGGAATAATCATTCCTAAACCAAAAAATGAATGGACAGAGAATGGCATTAGAGAAATTCAAAAGAATGCTAAAGCTATGAATCCCTATATTGCTCACTTGACCGCAATGAGTTCAGTAAGATCTCTACATGTAACACCGCAAAAGAAATATGGGACATACTTGAAGTTACCCATGAGGGTACTAACCAAGTAAAGAAGTCCAAAATAAGCATGCTTATTCACAACTATGAATAATTTAAAATGAAGCATGATGAATCTATTTCTGACATGTTTACTCGCTTTACTAATATTATTAATGGACTAAAATCTCTTGGCAAGAATTATTCTAATGCAGAAATAGTTAAAAAAATTCTTAGGTGCATACCTAAAAATTGGGAAGCTAAGGTCACAGCTATCCAAGAAGCTAAAGACCTAAACACTTTTAGCTTAAAAGAACTTCTTAGATCTCTCATGACTCATGAGATGAATATCAAAATGGAAGACAAGGATGACAAGAAGAAGAAGAAGGGTATCGCCTTCAAGTTTTCAACTCATTACGAAGAATCTGATGAAGACTCCTCAAATAATGAGAACAAAAATATGGCCCTCATCATAAATAAGTTCAAGTGGTTTCTTGGATATAAGAAACAAGGAGGAAGAAAATTTTTTAAGAAGGAAGGACACAGAGGCGAGCCTACCAAATACAAGGGCGATTCAAGCAAATTCAAAACCGATCACAAAAAAGATGAAATAATTTTCTATGAATGCAAAAATCCTGGACATGTCAAGGCTGAATGTCCTCTACTCAAAGAGGGGTACAAAAAGATTATGATAGCCGAATGGGGCAAAAGTAATGACAGCAACTCCGAAGACGAAAGAGAAGAAAACGAGATTGCAAATCTATACCTCATGGCTAAGGAAGATAACGAGGTAAACCATGACTCTTTCTCTCTAGATGAATTAAAAAATGCATTTGAAGATTAACATGATAAATTGAGAAGAATGGGTGCTAAGAACTCTATTTTAAAAAAGTTAGTTCTTTCCTCCTCAAGTGAAATTGAAACCTTGAAAAATAAAAAACTTCTTTTATCAAAACAAGTTTCTGTTTTGAAAGATGAAAACAAGGTTTTGATTGAAAAGGTTGAAGACCTTACCAAAACTGTTTGCAAGTTCATTCAAGGAAAGAACAACTTAGGCAAACTTCTCGACATGCAAAAATGTGTTTTCGACAAAGCCGGGATTGGGTATAAACCAAAGAAGAAACAAAAGTTCTTAAGCAATACTTGTCAAAGCATTTTCTAATCATACAAATGCTACTTATTTTCATTGTTATGAACATGAACACACTGTCACACATTGTCCACATAGAAAATCTTCGAATTTATTTGTCAATAAGGTTTGGGTTCCTAAGGGAACACATCCTTAAGGAACTAACTCTAAAGGACCCAAGAAAATTTAGATACCAAAAATTAAAATTTGATTCTCCTTGCAGGTATGTTTCAAGTCCTCATTGAAGGAGGGGATGTGGTACCTTGATAGCGTTTGCTCAAGATATATGACAGGCAACAAATCAATGTTTGCATCTCTCAAATCAAAAGATGGTGGATTTGTAACATTTTGAGACAATAGCAAAGAGGAAATTATAGGAATCGATTGTATCGGTAAAAATTTTTCCCCTTCTATTGAAAATGTTTTGCTTGTTGATGGTTTGAAACATAACTTTCTTAGCATAAGCCAACTTTATAACAATGGCCACAAGATTGTCTTTGAGCATGCAAAGTGTGTTATTGAAGATTTAACCAATAACAAAGTTATTTTTGTAGGTCATAAGCATGAAAATATTTACACATTCAATCTAAATAATCTTCCCAAAAATGACACCAAGTGCTTAGCTGCCTTGAGTGATAATAGTTGGTTGTGGCATAGAAGATTTGGACATGTACACATGAATTTGATTTCTAAACTTCTGAAAAATAAATTGGTGATTGGGTTATCCCAAATCAAATTTGAAAAAGACAAAGTGTGTGATGCATATCAACAAGGCAAACAAGTTAGAAGTTCTTTTCATTCCAAAAATGAGATTTCAACTTCTAAGCCCTTACAACTATTGTGCATAGACTTATTTGGTTCAACAAGGACTCTAAGCCTTAGAGACAAGAGATATGTCTTTGTTATTGTTAATAATTTATCTAGATATACTTGGGTGCTTTTCCTAGCTCATAAGGATAAAATTTTTACCTCATTTGCAAAACTGTCTTAGAGAATTCAAAATAAAAAAAATTTTCAAATCACAAGTATCCAAAGTGATCATGGTAAAGAATTTGAAAACAAAGATTT
>JAUMHN010154008.1:0-22739 GCA_032360265.1 Heliamphora ciliata
ACACCCTAAGGTTATTATGAATAGTGCTTATCCTCTTAATCCTAAAATAATTATTGATTTGTATATATTTAATATTCATTATTTTGATTCATTAGAGGGTGCGATCTTATATGGTTCTATATTCTCGGTGAGTTGGATAGCGGTATTATTTATATAAAAAATATTAATTATTGACAGAATTCATGTCTTGAAAGACCGAAATTGACGATACCCCTTTAAGAAAGCTTATAAGTTTTGACTGGCCAAACCCTGCAGGTGGATTTAATTATCCAACGGTCAAATAAGTTAAGCGAAAGAGATTGAGGAATACTAAGATGCCGATTAAATTAAATTGTCAGTAATTAAATTTAATTGGCGAGTATGGAGAATCTTAACGTGGGAAGAAATGGTAAGCATTTAATAACAGGAGCTCAATGCAAAATGGTCTTGAGATTATGGGTTAGAGTGCAATTATAGTTCTTTAATGGTGTGAACTGTAATTCAATATTTTATGAAAATTGTAGAAATCGTTGTTGATTTTTCATAATTGCAGATACCACTGTGAGGTTTGCTTAATTGCAAAAACTGCTGATATGTGTGTGTTCCACTAGAAGTCTTACTCATAATTACTCCCTAAGTCCCTGTTGTAATCCTATAAATATGCAGGTAGGCTGAACCAATTTCATAACTTGTCTTCTAAGACTAAAATTATTCAGGTTTTGTCGGTACGCATTCTTGATAGATTGTAGCTCACCCTACATTTAAGAATCGCATAAGAGAATACAATAGAAGATCTGACATGAGTTTCAACTTGGATTCAAACCATAATTGAAGATTCGACCAGTAAAAATGTATTATTCTAAATTAACTTCGGATGCATGAATTTTATTTTGATCGTTCGTCATCAAAAGTTTTATTTGGAGTCCGTTTTGGCGTTTACCCATCCAATTAATTTTTTTTGTTAATCGTTTGCAAGATTTTGATAGTTTTGCCTCCAATAAATACATGGTGGTTGAACCCTAGGGCTTGGGATTTTAAGGAAATTCAGAGGCATTAAAGCTAATTGAGGTAGGATTCAAACTAATTTCGGTGAATTACATGAGCTGTGTTGATTTTCTATGGAATAATTGGAACTCTAAGTTTTAGATTGAAAAGTCAAGCTTTAATCTAACTAACAATAAGCCTAAAGTCTTAAGTTACCAAGATGGAAATTGAAAGTAAGAAGTTTAATGATGAGGAATGTATGGTTTGATCTAGTAAATCCTGCTGCATTTGAAAATTTGGATCATAAGGGTAGCACTAATTCTTGAGGAAAATGGGTTATTTCTTAATGTTGAGATAATGCGATTTCATTGAGTTCTTAGTAAATGTAATGATGATATGTATATATAAAACTTGTTGATGGAGGCATTGTGTGTTGAATTACTTTAAAGAAAGTAAAGGTTAAGTTATGTAATCCATGAATTCTAAATAAGGTCGAATAATTGGAAGCACAATAAACTTATAGGTGAAATGAAGGTAGATATGGAAGGGTTTGAGGGTGAATCAGTGATGAATGTTATAATGTTAATATGAGAATTTGTTTGGACAAAGGAGATCAAAGAATGAACGAATCCATAATAAGTTGTGTGTGAAACATATGTTGATAATTGGGAGGAGTAAAAAGGATACTATGATTGAGAAATGTGATTGAAATTGAATAATGAAGAGTTGTTGGCATGACATAATGTGTTGATGTGTATAATTTCTGGACTGAATGGGTGATTGAATTAAGGAATTCAGAATAATTATGATAATATCGTAAATTTTAAATAACTCTTGCTTAATTGTTGAAATTGAACATTTGTAAGAAAATAAAGACATTGAATCTCATGAAAGTGAGGAGTTAATGATTGGATCCTAAAAATAGACAAAAATTCTTTGAAAATTCAAAAATGGAGTTTTAGTTCTAAATTTTGACTTTGTTGATATCCAAGTAACAATTGGATTACTAAAGTATAACCTGGGCCTCATGATGAGTTAGTTTGTAATGTATAATCCAAATTGAAATCCAATTGGGAATACTTGAAAAGTTACGGGGAATCGACAACTAAAATTATTGACTTTGGCTTTAAAATGAAACAATAAGATGAATCAAGAGTGTGTTTAATAATGGATGTGGTGAAAATAGGTTTTGGTACTATGAAAATTAGTTTGAAACCTTTGAATCAATTAATCTTGAATTTTGTTGAACTTATGTCAAGAGAGTATTGATATAAAGCTAGACAGAATTCTAAATAAGGAATTGAAACAAAACATTATAATGATCAAAAAACATGAAGTGAGGCGATATGATTGAGATGTTAAATTGGGGAGACGGACTTCCAGTTATTAAAAATGTTAATTGAATTTTAAATCGATGATGATTTGGAATTGAATTGGGAAGATGGACTCTCAGTTATTAATGAATAAAGAAAATGTTAATAGAATATGGAACTGATGGTTTGTAGCAGGTCGCCTTCCGTGTGTTCCTTCGAAAAATTGAAATCGGCTTGGTATTGGGAAGCCTCCCGGGTTGTTCATGTGGGAAAATAAAAAATGGCTTGATATATGAATAAGTTGGGCTTGAACAGCTTTGCGGTGAAAAATCAAAAACTTGCGCAAGCTGGGTCCTGTTCCCATTGGGTTAGCCCCTAAAAATCTTAGCTTTGCTTTAGCCACGGGTGTGGCAGTTGTCGTGGTGAGTTATAAAGCTACCTATTACCCAACGGCTTCGCGTAGCTTGTTGGGCGAATAGGGAGGGGGTTTCTATAAGTTGCACCTGGCATTGGTTCTGTGAGACCTAGAACCGTTGCATTTTATGCTATTTAAATACTTGATATGTTTCTTTCAGTATATGAATAGTCTCGATGCATGGTTTATGTTTTAAAGTTGTAGAACATGTGTAAATATGTTTTACGCTTTCTGGGGTTTTGTAGAGGCTTGTTTGGCTAGTATTTGGACCTAAAAACCTATTTTGCGTCGAAAAACACTATTCCCAGTAGTTCGGTCAACTGGAGAGCTTGGCTCAGTCGACTGGACCGAGAATTTTGAGTTCGGTCAACTGGACAGTACCTTTTTGCCATTTCTATAAATATCCTAGGGGCTGAGATATTTGTTTTAAACTTTTTTTCCAAGCTAAGTTACCCCTTTTCTCTGTCTTCTCTCTAGCTTTGAGGGCCCGATGCTTGATTTTTTGGTAGTTTGTTTGCGGATTCTTGCTATACGCCCCATAAGCTTCGCGTTCATCTGGTCAAATTCTCATTCTGACGCAGTTCAGTTTTGAGACGTCGAGTTCTTGACTTTCCGAGGTAGAATTCCAGACCCTACTGTTGTTAAAGGGTGTTATATGCAGTTATATGTGTTTTTACTGGGTAAAAAATACATTAAATGTGAATTTTATGTTTTAAACCTTGGTGTTTTGGTAAAAAGTGGGTTTTACGGCTTTCTCGATTTATTTCATGATTCGGACGTGTTGATATCTGTGATTTTCAAAAGGAGGTTTGAAAATAAGGTGTTTCGTAAAAATGGTAAAAGACGCGTTTTTTGGAGGTTTGGAGCTAATCGATGAGGTTGAGTCTCAACTCTTAAACGCTTTGTTGAAAGTGGTTTTAGATCTCCATGTCGATGGATTGGATCTCTTGTTATACATGTGTTGTATAAACTTTTTTGCAGGTTTTCGTAGTTAAGCTATGGTGGATTTTTAAATATTTTTCATAGATGTATCGTGATAGTGTGTGGTTTTGAGTTGGGCTTCTATTTCTCCTTGGTGGAAGTCCAAAAACGTGCGTAGAGTGGGTTTGCTACGATCCCTTGGGTTAATCCCCGTAAACGTGGTTTAGTTATGCTTCATCAATCGGTCATGAAAATTCGTAAAGAAGTCTGTTGGCCCGAGAGTGGCTTTATTGTTGTAGCTCCGTATAGAACATTTCATTACCTTATAGGCCTTAAGTGGTTCAGGACTAGGGTAATGGGCAGGAGTCTATAGTCATTACCTTTGTCTGTGTAGCAGAGTCGGTACATAGGATTTCATTTATACGTTTCTCCTCGGTTGTGTGGCCCGAGTGGAGCATACTATTTTATTACAGCTTTTCCTTAACTGTGGCATGATAAATGTTAGGATGATATGCATAGTTTGAAGGATGGAAAACTTGTGGTTTTGGAAGGAAAACCTTTTTGACTCCTGTGGTTGAGTCTGTATGCTTATGATTGCATAGCTTGCTTTATAGCTTTACTGTCTATTTTCTATTAGGGACTTCGGCTCTCGGTGTGGGATTTTGCTGTAAAAACCTTTTTCAGGTAAGCATGTGGAATTGACCTAGATTCCTGTGGTGGCGAAAGAATAGTTGTAGTTTTCCTGTTTTGACATGTACTTTTACATGTGATGCCTATTTAAGAAGGCGAGTTTTGTATGCCTTGAGGCAATATACTTATTCATGTATGGGATTGCATGTTTACTGTTTATGAGAGTTGAACTGTGGGAATCTTTTATCCAAATGTTATAAATTTTTGGGTTGATGGTTTTCCAACTACAAATCTTATTTTCTTAAACGATGTTTTGGTGGGCTTTCGAGTGACCCTAGTGTTTGGGGCATGACAACTTGGTATCAGAGTTTTGGGTTCGGATATCTAAGAGCCATGAAAACGAGGGTACATCACCTTGTGAGGATGTATGTGTGCTTGATTGCATGTGTTAAAGCATTTTCCTAACATAAGCATGATAGCCTGTTTAGCATGATAGTTGTGTATATGTGGGCATGGAGGTTGGTCCTTAGGATTGATTAGTCTTACCTTCGGACGTTTGGATTAACAAACTTGGGAGCCAAGTTAGAGACGCGTTTTGCGGATGTGATTTTTAGCTCAGAATCTAAGTAGGTCATCCAGATGGATGAGTCTTTCTTGTTGGTTCTCCTTGGTATGTGAGATATGTTGACATGATCTAAGTGGCTATGTGTTAGCATGCTTATATGTGTTAAGTTTTCTATGTTAGCAATAACATGTTGTATGGATGCTTATCCTGTTATGTTGCTTTCGTATAGAATTATGTCCATGCGGGGAGGACGAGGTCGTGATCGAGGCCGTGGTTCTAGCCGAAGGTACGTTCTAGTCCCAAATATTGGGGGTGCTAATGCACCCCAAGGACCTATTGATGGAGACCTGATGCGTGAGATGGTAGGCTCCATCCGAAAGTTGGCTGAGGCCTCTAGGGGAAGAGAGAGTGTACCTGAGCGAAGGGCGACGGTTGTGATGCGTGAGTTTCACCGTCTGGACCCTCCTACCTTTTTTGGGGATCCCAACCCCATGGTAGCCACGAAATGGCTAGAGCTGGTTACCAGGATCTTTGATACACTTCAGAGTGAGGAGGATGATCTGCGGATTTCAATTGCTGCTTTCCAGCTGAGGGGGAGTGCTCACATGTGGTGGAAGTTCACCAAGACCATAGTGGGAGACACTTGGGAGGCATTCACGAAGGTATTTCTAGAGAAATACTTTCCAACGACTCGGGGGATTGCTACAGAGAGAACTTTCTTTTTCTGACTCAGGGAATGATGACAGTGGTTGAGTATGAGGCTGAGTTTACTAGCCTGTCTCGATTTGTAGAGGAGATTATGCCTACTGATGAGTTCTGTGCGAAGCGGTTCGAGAGGGGTTTGAGGCCCGTTATCCAAGACAGAGTGGCAGCATTCAGGATGTATGTCTTTACGGAGTTGGTGGAGACGGCCATAAAGGTGGAGGACACTCTGAACGAGATGCGTAGAGACAGGGACAGTAGGGGTCATCCAGGTGGGGGACAACACAAGATCGAGGACGCAAGGACAAGCATCAGCGGACATCTGGTCTGAGTTCTTATCTAGTGGGGTCGTATCAGCCACAGTCTTTTACCTCTACACCTCCCGTAGCTTCAACGGGAAGGTCGGAGCAGAGGGAGCTTCTTTGTCATAGATGCCAACTGCCAGGGCATCGTGCGGCAGAATGCCGAAGTCCAGCACCTATTCAGGCATTGTCACAGTCGCAGGCGCAGGGGAGGGAGCATGCGAAGAACAGCTAGAGCACCTGTCACTCCATCTGCTCAGGGACGCCAGCCATCCAGGTTTGCAGAAGGGGGCACATCAGTGCAGCCAGGCAGACATTCTACAGTTCAGGGCCACAGTGGACAGGCCAGAGCATATGTTCTTGCAGACCTAGTTCATCCAGAGCACTGGTTGTACCCGATGCTGCTGCTACCACCTTCATGATCAGAGGTACTCTTCTAGTCTATAGATCACAGGCCAGTATTCTTATTGACACAAGAGCATCACATTCGTTTATATCATCTGCTTTTGCATCTGCTTTGGGGTTTAAAACAGATGTGTTGGGTAGGGTTTTGAGCGTGGAGACCCCAGTCAGTGGGAGTGTGATGTTGAGTCTTATTTGTAGATCCTCCATGTTGGAAGTCGCGGGTCGATGGTTAAAGTTTAACTTTATTATTCTAGACATGACCACGTTTGATGTCATCCTAGGGATGGATTGACTAACCACCTATCATGCCTTTATCGATTGCGATCGACGGAGGGTGATGATTTGTTCACCGGCGGGAGATTATTTTTACTTTGTGGGTGACTGGGATGAGGGTTTGATGTCTATACTTGGCGTTGTGCAGAACCAGGGCAACCTGGGTTTCCTCTTTTCAGCCCTTATGTTGGATGAGGTAGTTGGAAGTCCAGGAGAGTTACCTCCAGTGGTTTGCGACTACTCAGATGTCTTTCCTGATGATCTATTTGAGTTGCCACCGAGCCGTGAGGTAGAGTTCTCTATTGATCTAGTTCCTAGACCTGCTCCCATATCTATACCGTCCTATCGTTTTGCACCTGCTGAGTTGCGTGAACTTAAGGTACAGCTTCAGGAGTTGCTAGACAGGGGGTTTATATGCCCAAGTACTTCACCGTGGGAAGCTCCTGCTCTTTTTGCTAAGAAGAAGGATGGATCCTTACGATTGTGTATCGACTACTGGAAGCTGAATCAGGTGACAGTGAAGAATAAGTATCCAATGCCAAGGATAGATGATTTGTTTGATCAGCTGAAGGGTTCGAGTTGCATCTCGAAGATTGACTTGAGATCAAAATACCACCAGTTGAGGATTAGGGACGAGGACATAGCAAAGACCGCCTTCCGAACTCGCTATGGTAACTACGAGTTTCTGGTTATGCCATTTGGTCTGACGAACGCTCCTACTACGTTCATGAGTTTGATGAACTAGATCTTCCATCCTTATCTAGACAGTTTTGTAGTGGTGTTTGTGGATGATATACTTATATATTCACCCTTGAGGGGCGCACGAGGACCACCTGCGTATCGCGCTACAGACTTTGAGAGAGCATCGCTTGTATGTAAAGTTTGACAAGTGCGAGTTTTGGATGTCTGAGGTGAGGTTTCTTGGACACGTAGTGTCGACAGATGGAGTAGTTGTGGATTCGTCGAAGACTGATGCTGTGACCGGTTGAGTGCGACCAAAGAGCGTCTTTGAGATTCGTAATTTTTTGGGTTTGGAAGGTTTCTATCGGCGGTTCGTGAAGGATTTTACGAGACTTGCTGCACCAATGGCACGTCTGACGTGAAAGGGAGTTGTGCTTGTTTGGAGTGAGTCCTGTGAGTCAGCGTTCCAGGAGTTAAAGATGAGGTTGACTAGCGCGCCAATGTTGATTATCCCAGAGAGAGGCTTGGGGTATACAGTGTACTGTGATGCATCGCACGATGGTTTGGGATGTGTTTTGATACAGGGAGGTAAGATTTTAGCCTACGATTCTCGGCTGTTGAAGACGCACGAGAAGAACTACCCGACACACGATCTGGAGCTGACAGCTTTGGTCTTTGCCTTGAAGACATGGCATCACTATCTTTATGGTGACCATTTCAACGTTTTCTCCGATCACAAGAGTTTGAAGTACTTGTTTTCCCAAAAAGACCTGAACTTGCACCAACGACGATGGATGGAGTTGTTAGAAGATTATGATTTTGACTTGCAGTATCACCTAGGGAAGGCCAACGTTGTGGCAGACACTCTCAGTAGGAGATCTCACGGGTTGTTAGCTTCTGTGGCTATACGCGAGTGGGACATGCTTGGAGAGATTGGGGAGTTTGATCTGTGTCTCGGGGAGACAGCGATGGGTGCCACCTTGTTCTCTATAGTTTCACGACTAGCGTTGATAGCACGTGTGCTAGAGGTCCAGCAGATGGACCAGCAAGCTCAGATGATACGGGATCGTGTTTCTAGTGGAGAGGGTACAGCGGGATGGATTGTGGGTTTAGATCAGAGTCTGAGGTTGGTTGGGAGGTTGTTTGTACCAGAGTCATGTCACGCAGATATACTATGTGAGTGTCACCATTCTTGCCTTGTAGTGCATCCTGGAGGCACGAAGATGTTTCCTGACCTACATCGTCAGTTCTATTGGACGGGAATGAAGAGAGACGTGGTTCAGTTTGTTGCTCGGTACCTTACCTGTCAGAAGGTGAAGGCGGAACACTAGAGACCGACAGGATTGCTACAGCCGTTACCGATATCAGAGTGGAAGTGGGAGAACGTCACGATGGACATTGTGTCAGGACTTCCTCGATCACCTAGGGGACACGACGCCGTATGGGTTGTGGCTGATAAGTTGACGAAGCCTGCACACTTTCTCCCCATTCGTGTGAAGGACTCGGTGGATCGACTGAGTAGATTGTATGTCAGGGAGATAGTTCGGTTGCATGGAGTGGCAATGTCTATTGTTTCTGACCGAGACCCACATTTCACATCGTGCTTTTGGCAGAGTCTTCAGGAGGCTTTGGGGACAAACTTGATGTTCAGTAATGCTTTTCACCCCCAGACGGATGGTCACTCTGAGAAGACTATACAAATTTTGGAGGATATACTGAGGGCTTGTGTCCTTGACTTCAGAGGTTCTTGAGAGGGCCATCTACCTTTGGCAGAGTTTGCATACAACAATAGCTATCAGTCTAGTATTGGGATGGCACCATATGAGGCTTTGTATGATAGACCATATAGGTCACCAGTGTGTTGGACAGAGGTGGGAGAGACCACAATCTTGGGACCCAACTTGGTGCGGAAGACAACATAGAAGGTTGCCGTGATTCGCCAACGCCTTATGACAGCTCAGAGCCGCCAAAAGAGTTATGCAGATTAGAGGAGGCGACCTTTAGAGTTTACAATAGGGGATCATGTGTTTCTGAAGGTCTCGCCACGTAGAGGTTTGATGAGGTTTGGTCATAGCGAGAAGCTATCACCGCGCTTCATTGGACCATTTGAGATCCTTGACAGAGTTGGACAGGTCGCATATCGTTTGGCTTTGCCACCTCAGTTAGCATCTGTGCACGTGTTTTACGTTTCTATGCTTTGGAAGTACGAGCTTGATCCTTCGCATGTGTTAGATTGGGATGAACTGCGGGTTGATGAGGATGCCACTTATGAGGAGCATCCAGTGAAGATTCTTGATACAAAGGAGTAGGTGTTACGAGGGAGGACAATTGCTTATGTCAAGGTCCTATGGCTTCATCACAGGGTTGAAGAAGCGACATGGGAGGTCGAGTTTGGGATGAGTGCTAGATACCTAGACCTGTTTACCTCGTGACCTTGTTGCAAATTTTGGAGGCAAAATTCCTTAAGGAGGGAGAGTTGTGAAACCCGGAACCATTGCATTTTATGTTATTTATATATTTGACATGTTTCTTTCAGTATATGAATAGCCTCGATGCATGGTTTATGTTTTAAAGTTGTAGAACAGCATGTGTAAATGTGTTTTACGCTTTTTGGGGTTTGGTATAGGCTTGTTTGGCTAGTGTTTAGACCTAAAAACCTATTTTGTGTCGAAAAACACCCTGCCTAGCAGTTCGGTCGACTAAAGGGCTTGACCCAGTCGACTGGACCGAGAATTTTGAGTTAAGTCGACTGGGCATGGAGGTTCGGTCGACTGGACAGTACCTTTTTGTCGTTTCTATAAATATCCCAGGCGCTGAGATATTTGTTTTAAACCTTTCTTCCAAGCTAAGTTACTCCTTTTCTCTGCCTTCTGTCTAGCTTTGAGGGCCCGGGGCTTGGTTTTTTGGTAGTTTGTTTGTGGATCCTTGCTGCACGCGCCGTAAGCTTCGCGTTCATCCTGTCAGATTCTTGTTCTAACGCAGTTCAGTTTTGAGACGTCGAGTTCTTGACTCTTCGAGGTAGGATTCTAGACCCTACTATTGTTAAAGGGTGTTATATGCAGTTATATGTGTTTTTACCGGGTAGAAAATACATTAAATGTGATTTTTATGTTTTAAACCTTGGTTTTTGGGTAAAAAGTGGGTTTTATGCCTTTCTCGGTTTATTTCATGATTCGGACGTGTTGATATCCGTGTGTTGATATCCGTGGTTTTCAAAAGGAGATTTGAAAACGAGGTGTTTTGTAAAAATGGTGAAAAACATGTTTTTTGGAGGTTTGGAGCTAGCCCATGGGGTTGAGTCTCAACTCTTAAAATGTTTTGTTGGAAGTGGTTTTAGATCTTCATGTCAATGGATTGGATCTATTTTTATACATGTGTTGTATAAACTGTTTTGCGAGTTTTCGTAGTTAAGCTACGGTGGGTTTTTAAATGTTTTCTATAGATGTACCGTGACAGTGTGCGGTTTTGAGTTGGGCTTCTATTGCTCCTTGGTGGAAGTCCAAAAACGTGCACAGAGTGGGTTCGCTACTGTCCCTCGGGTTAATCCCCGTAAACGTGGTTTGGTTATGCTTCGTCCATCAATCGTGAAAATCCATAAAGAAGTCTGTTGCCCCGTGAGTGGCTTTATTGTGGTAGCTCTGTATAGAACTTGTCATTACCTAGTAGGCCTTAAGTGGTTCAGGACTAGGGTAATGGGTAGGAGTCTATAGTTGTTACCTTTGTCTGTGTGGCAGAGTCCGTACATAAGATTTTATTTATATCTTTCTCCTCGATTGTGTGGCCCGAGTGGAGCATACTGTTTTATTACAGCTTTCACTTAACTGTGGCATGATATCTATTAGGATGATATGCATAGTTTGAAGGATGGAAAACTTGTGGTTTTAGAAGAAAAATCTTTTTGACTCCTGTGGTTGAGTCTGTTTGCTTATGACTGTATAACTTGCTTTACAGCTTTACTGTCTATTTTCTATTGGGCTTCGGCTCAAGATGTGGGATTTTGCTGTAAAAATGTTTTTTAGGTGAGACACGAACAAATGATCCTCGCTCACCAACTTTAAACCCAAGACACCACCCTATCGCCTGCCCCGTAAGGGTAACACAACACCACCGCGCCCAGACTTTAAGCTGGATATAGACTACGGCCATCGTCCTCTTAAGGGATCTCTTCCTATCAATACGTTGTCTTAAAACGACCAAGCCGGCCACACTAACAACATCTATCACCTGTCCCATAGGCCTTATACACTCACATTCACATTCTTACCATACACCATACATTCCACATAATCTCATACTCTTGAGAACTACGACCCAGGTCACAAAACTCTTCTCCATGAAACTTCCCAAACAGCCTCGAATCTTCATTCATCACATCACAACTACTTTCTATATATATCTCTTCTTACGTACATGCACATCACTCAACAACCAACCTATCGATAACATCTTCAATTCACATACTCTTTCCACATACGCTTTCAACTTTTATCAAGAAACAAAAATCAGTATCACGCCATAAAGGAAATATAAGGGTAATCAATTTGACCTTCAAAATCACAAAATACCACGGTAGTTATTAGTAACACCCCTCAGGGTAAGGGACACTCCCAACCGCGTGCCTAAGCACAGACTTTCTAACACACTTTAGGCCTGAGATTATTACGCTCCCATCCACTATGCTCCCGTCCATACCCAACTCGGGGTACACGGCTCATGACACAGCACGGTTCAAGACATACATAATTCTCAATGCGCCTAAAACCACACCTCATATCCATCCATAACCAACAACCTCCAAGGGGTTTCAAACAATCTACCATACTTATTCGTCAAACCACTGGCAGCTCAACACATAACGAACAACTAACTACGGTCACCCTCGACTCACACGGATACAACATACTCCGAACAGTCATTACTCATTTCTTGAACTTACATCCACCATAACTACTAATCACCGGGTCGCACTTCCACAACCTACACCACCATCCAAACCACAACTCACCTTAGCCCCCACGGGCATAACTTTTACAACAAGAGCATCACAACACCCCACTAGACCTCCCAGTGCCAAGCTATACATTACCCAACACCTAGCGACATCACACCAACACATATTCACATGCCGAGGGAAAGCCCCAGAGCAACGCGACAATCTGGGCAACTAATTCAGATTTCTCATAGAAAGAACATCAGCCAAACACTTTTCTATTTCGAACCCCAAAGTAGTTAATCGAACGCCATATGGCATGCCACATCACCCCAAGACTTAACCCTCCATGCTCATATAAACACATAACACGCGCAACACAATTCAATCGTAAACCCATGCAAGCACACAACTCATGCTGTGTAGTGGTGCCTAACCTCGTCAAACAGGTCACATACTATGGTTATGGTTAATCCCCACGGCTCCTAGGTATTCAAACCTAGAGCTCTGTACCATTCTGTCACGACCCAAACCTAGGTCCGTGAACTAACCCTCAAAAATCATTATACATAAATCATGACCAAAAATAATGCCCAAGAACTTAGAAAATATTGTACATATCATTTAACAAAACAAATCAAGTTCCCGAATTTCATTTCCTTATTTACCAGAATGTTTAGAATAACAAACAACATTGACTATCCTTTTTCATTACATCACGTTCTTGTTCAATGTAGAATAAGAACAAAAGAAAACAAATGACGTTATAACTCCATCTACTGGCCCTTCCCAAAAGCTTCCACAGCCTTGGTGTCACCCCGTTCTTCGGAACCTGAAATGTGTTTGACATATATGCATGAGCTGAAACTCGTAGGATAAAGATTAACTCATATCTAATGCATGATTTGTGAGGTGTGATGGGTGTAACCAAAGAAAATGCACATTTTCACCAAGTTTATCTTTTAAACACACACACTCACGCACACCAAGACTTGTCTCTATTTATCCATTTCTTTACCATTCATCAATCTTTTATTTTTCATTCCCGATTTTCACAAAATCGTATCTCCTCTAATGAACCGATGTCAGGTGCAGCTTATAGAAACCCCTCCCTATTAATCTCAATATGCTACGTGAAGCTATTGGGTAATAGATAGCTCTATAACTCACCACGACACAATACCACATTTCAGAGACTAACCCGTGGGCATGTGGACCCCATCTTGCGTAAGTTTTCGGTCTTTCACCGTGAAGCCGCTAGCCCAACTTATTCCACATTAATCCGTACGGTTCATTTTAGGTTAATTAGATTTATTTTCACAATTCGAGAGTCCAACCCACAAATGGTTCCTCTCCCACTCATTACCAAGTACATCATTAAAATTCTAAGCCCAGATTACCATCATGATTTTCAGTACACAATTTCTCATTTCCCAACTTTCATTATGCAATATCTCATTTCGCCACTTTTGTTACACCGTTTCTCATAAATCACGGTGTTACCATTTTTTCATAGAACACAATGTTATTACATACCCATAACACAAAGTTGATATCAAGAGGATCACCTCAATACAAAAGGAATACACCCATCATGCATACATATACATATATCAATTCGAAACTTACATTTAGTGCAAAGAAGACTCAATCAACGGGTCCAATACATGTATCATAACTCAATTTAGATATATCAATAAATGTGCCACAAGCTCAAAGGACTAGGAATTTAGTAAAAGGAGCCAATATGACTGAAAATATGTTTTTTCAAAACATTCGACTAAAAACGGGTGAAAATGGTTTTAAAATTTTGGCATACCCTCACTATTTTGATCATAAATTTTTTTACAAAATGAAATTTTTTGTGAGAGGAGTCTTGTTGGAAAGAGGACTTCCGGGGCTTCAATTTGAGTACAAGAATGACCCAATTTGGAGTCCGAATGAGGGAGATATAATTGAACAAAGTTGACCCTGCGTAGTCAGTCTGCTCCAACGGACGTCAGGCACTCGAGCGCCCAACTCTCTGTCAGTTGAGCACTCGAGCGGACAGGGCTCTGCTTGAGCGCGCTGGTGCCCGAGAAAACCACAGATTTTCTCCTATTTTGAGTTTCAAGCTTCATTACCCATAATCCTTCATCAAACATGTCTCAAACCTCAATTTTCATCCCAAAAACATTGGATTCAAGTTTCATAAACCCTTTTTATGCAATAATTTCTCAAATCATGGTTTATTATTTCTCAAAAACTCAAATCTTCATGAGAACCCACCTCAACTCCCATATAACTCTATCAATCCTCCAATTCATGCATGAAATCTACAATATTTTACTCATATAATCAAAATATCAACTCAAATCATCACACACTTATGAGAGAATCTAGATCCTACCTCAGATTTGCTCAAAAGCTTGAGATTCCTCCAAGTTCTTCCTTATAGGGTTTTGATTGTAGATTATCTTGACTCTTGGAAGCTCAATCTCCTATCTCCTTGCTTCAAAGCTTGTTCTCTCTCCTTGCTTGCTCCCAATCTTGCTTTAATCTCCCATTTGGGCTGTAGAGATCTAGGGTTTCCATGTAGGATGTGGTTCTCTCTCTCTCTAGAGATAGAGAAAAGAGGAAGAGGAAAGGGGAAGAGAAATGAGGAAAGGGTAGATCTCACGTGGGTCTGGCCAAAGGGCTAGGTTGGGTGTATATATATATATAAACCTTCAAATGTCTCCAACCTTCGAGAAGAATCTAAACATTTCCCGATGGTCCGCTCGAGCGGGACCCCACCGCTCAAGCGGTGACCCCTGGAGCAGAACTCTACAAAATTCCTTAAAATTCATCTCAAACTCCCAACTTTGATCACATTTTAATATTTCGAATTATTTATTAGCACATCCATATTAACATGAGTTGTTGCCATATATCTCAATCTCACTTACACATATCACTCATGCAACCATTTACGAGCAACATTTTATAACGCCCATGCCCAAATTTAATCTCGTCTCCTTACTTAACTGAAAATATAAAATCATAAAAATAAACACGTATCGGACCATTACAAGGTGGCATACCGTTTGGCCTTGCCTCCTTAATTATCTAGAGTACACAACATGTTTCATGTTTCTATGCTTCAAAAGTATGAGCCTGACTCGTCACATGTTTTGGATTGGGCTGAGTTACGGGTGGATGAGGATATCTCTTTTGAGGAATGACTAATTAGGATTTTGGACACAAAGGAGCAAGTGTTGAGGGGGAGAACTATTGTCTACGTCAAGGTTTTGTTGCTTTATCACAGGGTCGAGGAAGCCACGTGGGAGCTTGAGTCCAAAGTCTGCGCTAGGTACTCGGAGTTGTTTTCTCTTTAACCGCATAATGAATTTCTAGGGCGAAATTCCTTAAGAGGGAAGAGTTGTGAGGCTAGGTCCCATTTTATTTTTGTAATATATTTTATCGACGCGTTATATATTGAATATGGATGTTATAAAATAGTTGTTGTATGAGAGGTATGCAAGTGATGGCTTAGAAATGCATAATAGGATTTATTTCGGACCGTTTGGGCTTAGTGGTGCAAAGTTGGAAATTAGTTTGGGCAGGACCGATCGATTGGTCTGTAGGAGTTAAGTGTGCACGGGAAACAGACCACTTTCATTGGTTTTTAGTCTAAAACTTCTTAAACAAGTTTCTCTCCCTTCTCTGTAGAAGAGAACTCAAAACCCTGTACTTCTCTCTAACTTTTGGCTTGCTTCGAGTGTGGCTTTTGGCGTTGCGAGAGCAGAATAGTGTTGTACACGCCGAGAGCTTCGCATCCATCTAAATGAAATTTTGTTTCGACGACGTTGGTTTTTTGCAAAGTTAAAGCGTACAGTTTTTAACTTTCTACGTAGGATTCTAGACTACCTTGCTTTAAAAAGGGTGTTACATGTGATTATATGCATTTTTACTGTGTTCAAATGCTATAAATGTTGGGTTTTGAGGTAAAGCCTTGTTTGATTGGTTTAAAAGTATGTTTTGAGCTTTGGAGATTTATTACAAAGTTGGTGACTACATGTATGTGTAGTTTTCATAAATATGTGTTTTAAAAATCGGAGAAAACGATATAAATGTTGCAAAAACATGGATTTTGGTGATTTGAGCTAATCCTTGG
This sequence comes from Heliamphora ciliata, assembly GCA_032360265.1. Lineage (NCBI taxonomy): Eukaryota > Viridiplantae > Streptophyta > Magnoliopsida > Ericales > Sarraceniaceae > Heliamphora > Heliamphora ciliata. The sequence continues at coordinate 16,236 of JAUMHN010154008.1, forward strand.
GGTTGAGCATGGGTTTTTAAAATGTGGGTTGAATTGAGGATAGCTTTGTGCAAAAATATTAATTTTATCTCCATGAATTTGGATGGATTAGCTGTGTGCCTTCAATTGAATTAATGGTTGAGCTGTGTGCCTTTAATGATTTTGTGAATGTACCGTAACAACGTGGTGAATGTAGGCCTCAATTGCTCGTCAATGAAAGTTCAGAAATTTGCGCAAATAGTTGCTTCGCTCCTTCAGGTTAATCTCCGTAAATGAAGTGGTTGCCCCAATGAGAGGCGTGTGCTGTTGTAGCAAGGTATAGAACTTATCATTGCCTAGCAAGCCATTAGATGCTCCGGACCTAGGTCAATAGACTAGAGTCTATACTTGCTACCATTATCCCTGGTACGACAATGTCGGTACGTGTGAATCATTGTGGTGGTGTTACTTGTTTTGATTGAAAACTGTGTGGAGATTAAAAACATGATTCTTGAGGTGTTTTTAAATTATGTATCGTTGTGGGGTTATATGAACATAGTGGTTTGAAAGAAAATCGTTTTAAAAAGAGGTGTGAATGGGTGAGTTGTTCATATAACTAGTAGTTACATATTTTGCATTTTATGCGTGCTAGTCTATCATATTGGGCTTCGATTCACGTTGTTGGATTTAAACAATTTCAGGTGATCCAGATGATTTGTCTTAATGTGGTGTAGTTCGAAGAACGGTGGTTGATTAGAAAACTCATAGTTTTCTCTTTTTGGTCGTATCAACCGTGTAATCATTATTCTGTTTTGTTGTACATGAAGGAATTTGTGTTGTAAGCTTTAAGGCTATGGTTTCGATACATATATGCTTATGTGTATTAGAGGAACGTTGGGATGGTTGAACTTAATGTTCTATGGTTGAAAATGGGTTTTGGGTTGGGTGACTTCAATGTTTTATGATGGTTTTCGTTTGGTTTATTGTTTAATTTCAACTTATGTGCCTCGAGGGAGATATTGAATCAAGTTTTTGGCACTTTTAAAACTATTCTATTTTGCCTTTTATGTTTTGAAAAAGAGTACAATATTTTCTAAGTGTTAGATTCCTTAGTTTGGTTTTGAAAATCTGTCCAGGGCCAAAAAGATTGATAGACCGATTGATTGGTTTATCGATCTGTCTTTTGCATGCCTCAGTTCTTTGACAAGCATGTGAGAGCTGCGAACTGTCAAAGACCGATCAATCGGTCTTTTGGGTGATCGATCGGTCTTGACATGTTTTGAAATATTTTGCGTTTGTTTTGAAAGCTTGGCTCTCGGGACCTAGACCTCATTCTTTTGGGTTACTCTTTTGCTGAAAATAGGCCATCGGTTGTGCATCTTTTAACGGTTTTGTACTAGTTATCTATTTATGTTTTAAATCGTTTTGATTTGGGCAGTTTTGGTGGGTTTTGGTTTCATAAAATGGTTTTTCTTGGGTGGTTCACGTGGCCTAAGTTTTGGGGTGTGACAACATCACTTACGATCTGCAAAACCTTCATCTCTATCAACCCTACCAAGGATACACTCCAGTTACTATTAGCGATGGTAACACGCTGCCTGTTAATCACTCATGTAAAGGCATTATTTCCACTCCATCCACCTCTTTTCAACTTCATAACATTCTTCATGTTGCTTCCATCTCTACTCTCTCTGTTCATAAACACTAGAGAAAACAAGTGTCTAGTAATCTTTGATGCTAACTATTTCTTCATTCAGGACAAACTCACGAAGCGGATTCTTCATAGTGGTCCCAACATCAATGGTCTGTACCAGTTTCTCCCTTCATCCTCTACGCCTCCTCCTCATGCTGCATCACTGGTCTCTGTCACTAACTCAGTGCCTTCCTTTGTACAGCATCAAAGATTGGGACATCCCTCCATTTCAAAGTTCAAGCACCTTCACGGGCATCTTCAGGCCTCTTCTTCCTCAATTCCCCCTTATACTAGTTACGCTGTAGTTAAGAGTCAGACTCCCGTTTAAACTTTCCACTTCTACTGTTAATGCTCCTTTTTCCTTAATTCATAGTAATGTTTGGGGGGCCTTTAGTGCCTCATCTTCTGGTTTTAAGTTTTATGTCTTGTTTATGGATATGATTATAGCAAGTTTATGTGGATTTATCCTTTAACCTACAAAAGTGAAGTTTTCCAGAAATTTGTTGAATTCAAAAGCTATGTTGAGAAACAATTTTTTGTCTCCTTAAAGATCTAAAGAATAGACAATGGCAATGAATTTTATAACAAACGCATGCAGCAATTTCTGCTAGATCAGGGCATCATGCATCAGCACATCTGTCCCTACATTCCTCCTCAAAATGGGGTTGCCGAGCGTAAGCATCGCCGTCTCACTGACACAACTATTTCCACAACAGTAAGAGTAGCCTCACTTGGAGTGGACTTCCATGACACCTTCAACCCAGTTGCTAAGCAACCTACTGTTTGCGTCATTCTCTCCTTGGCCCTGCACTTCAACTGGTCCATTCGTCAATTGCATATTTCCAATGCTTTTCTCCATGGTCACTTGGATGAAGAGGTCTACCTTGCCCAACCACCTGGCTTTACTGATCCAACATTTCCCTCTCACGTGTTGCAAGCTTAACAACGTTATTTATGGCCTCAAACAGGCTCCCCGAGCATGGTACTCAACCTTCTTTTCCTTTCTTCTAAGTCACCATTTCACTAACAGTCACAATGATCCTTCTCTATTTGTCTATAAAAAGGATGCTACTCTCACTATTCTCTTTGTCCATGTTGATGACATTCTAGTCACTGGAAATAACTCCTCTCACATTAACTTGTTTCTCTCTCATCTTCACTCCAAGTTCTCCATGAAAGACATGGGCCATATCAACTACTTCCTTGGCATCTCCGTCAAACATCTCCCTTATGGCTATTTTCTGTCCAAGCAACATTATGCAGCTACTATTCTTCAAAAGGCTGGTCTATCTAATTGCAAACCAAGTCCCTCACCTCAATCTCTTAAACATTCCACATCTGTGACTGATTCAGCTCCTTCTCCAACCCTTCTTTCTATTGCAGCATAGTTGGGGGACTTCAGTATCTTACCCTTGTTCAAAAATTTCACTTGCTGTCAATATTTATGCATGCCCCCTCCACCAGTCACTTTGCTGCTGTAAAGCGCATACTGCGATACATAAAAGGCACCCTGTCACATGTCACATGGCCTCATGTTTACACCGAGTTCCCTTGGCCTTCATGCCTTTTCAGACTCTGACTGGGCTGGCAACTCTGTATATCATCGATCCACCTCAGGTTTTTGTGTCATCCTTGGATACAATCTCATTTCGTGGTCAGCTAAAAAGCAGTCAGTTGTTTCTCGCTCTTCTGCAGAGGCTGAATATCATGCACTTGCCCATGCCATTGCTAAGCTCACTTTGCTCAAGATGCTTCCCTCTGATCTTCATGTTTCAACCTCTATTCCCACCCTTTGGTGCAACAATGTCTCAGCCATTTCCCTAGCCACCAATCCTGTCTTTCATGGTAGGTCCAAACACATCGAAGTCAACTGTAATTTTGTACGAGAAAAAGTGGTTGCTAAGCATATTCATCTTTGGTATATTCCCACAGCTGATCAAACAGCTGATCTCTTTACAAAACCTTCGCCAATCTCCAGATTTCACTACCTCACCTCCAAGCTATTGGTCTGCTCCTCTCCAACCAACAGCTTGAGGGGGGATGATAAACCAAGTGAGGCTAGTCCTGCTGCTGTGGCAACGGCTGAAGCAACAGCTGAGGCAACTCAGCACAGGCAGCCAATACTCAGCACATGCTATCAACCAACAGCTGAGTATGCTGCTAGAGCAAAACCACCTCTGCCAAGTGGACTGCCAGGTGTTACTTCTACAGTGGATAGGAAGGTTCTTCCATGGATTAGCTAACAAACTTCTTCTGATTGTTGGAGCTGTTGCCTACACTATAAAATCTCATATCTTTAATTGATTGAATATGAATAATGGATTGAATAATTAATAGAGCTATCAGTTTCTTCTAATCCACATCACTAATCTTATCTCAAAAAATGTATATAATTAAAAATTGATTCAAGAGGACAAAATGCTGTTTTCCCCATTATACTCTAAAAGCAAATTGTGAATATAATTTTTCACAATTAATAATAATTAACGTGTTTATGCATACATGTATTTGTATCTTATATCAAGACAATGACATGGGAAACTTAAAAGCTTGTATTTTTAATATATGTAAATTAGCGAATAGTCTATGTCTAAAGATATATTATTGAATATAATTTAATAGTAATAACGTATTGATGTAAGCAACAACAACAATGGTGCATAGAGAAAAGAAACAAAAATGATAAATGAGTTGTTAATAAATGAGTTTGTCATAAATGGAGAGAGATTTAAATTAAATAGGTTCGTTTTAAATGAGAGTGGAGAATTTAAATTGTAGTTGTCAAGCGAGAGAGTGAAGAATGAAAGAGTGAGAGTTAAAAAATAATAAAATTATCCTCGCTTCTAAATTTATTATGGTGATCGAGTAAATACATATCATGAAAAGTTCTTTTTTTCTTTAAAATATGATCTTTTAATGTTAAATTTCTAAGTAGACCATCGACGTTTTTGCTTCCTCTCCTTTCACTTATTGAGTAGGGCTTGGTGATCTTTTCAAAAGGTGTTAGGAAATAGAATATATTTTTCAAAAAAGTGACATTCTAACCATGAGATCTAAGATTGAATTACTTACAATTGCTCATTTAAAAATTTACTGAAGCAAAGAACACATTTACGTTTGAAAAGTATGAACTTATTTTTTCTTCTTATATATATACATATAATATTGAAATAAATATGTATAATTGATAAACAGACTAATTAGGCTTTTCATTAACTTATATTGTTGGTTGGAACGTGTTCAACCTATACTAATAACGAAAAAAACAATTATTCAATACACTTGAAGTAATGTTCTATTTAAATCAATAGGTGACACATTTTTACATGTTAAATAAAATAATAACAAAAAGTGGCAGTCTTCACTAAACACGCCAATAATGGTGAAGTTAAAGAACCATCTAGACTTGCGCTCCAAAATCATTGAATATTTCCTCAAGGAAACGGGCAATGAATTAAGTACTCGTCATGGGGCACGGCCTCTCAAGGAAGAAGCAGCCACTTATAAACCAAAAAGTAGTCATAGTATTGACAAATTCATGGGAACATTCAAGCATTTATGTCATATTTTTATATCATAGATTTCCAAAATAAATTCTAAAGAAAAATAAATTTATTTATATGTTTTTATTTTTTATGAGTATAACCAAATACATAATAATAATTTTTAAATGAACACATTAATTCATTTTCCCCTCATTTTTATAAACATCCAAAAATAACTTATTTTACTCTATATATTTTTTTCATCATTTCAAATAAAAGATCCAATCATATTCCAAGAGTGATACCTGTAAAACTCCTGTTAATCCAAAAAAAACAGAAGAAAACAAAAACAAAAAAGATGTATCATCATCACCATAAAAAATCATTAAATGACCGTTGTAAAAGTCCTGTTGATGTGCAAATCTTTGGCTAGCAGTTTAGCTAGCTAAAAAATAATGACAAACATAAGAAAATCATATTAGAACTCCAATTTAAACCTGTCATTGCTTTCTTGTAAGATGTGATAAAAATGGAGTGCAAGAAATTTAAGGTGGATTGTGAAAATCACATACCTAAAGTTACAAGCAAAAAACAGATAAATTAAAAATTCAATGCATATGATCCTTTGTTCTTAAAAATCTCTGTACCCCTGTCTCAATCCATTCTGAAACCGGCCCGTACATGATTGTGCTTGAAAATCTGTATTTTGAGATTCTTAGCACAACGTGTAATTAAGAGCGCATTAGGATATTGGACAATTTTTTTTTGCCAAAAGTCCAAAGGTGCCATTGTCATTACTTCTTGTCAAAATAATAGCACGCAATGACTAGGCCCCGGTTCCGGATAATTGGCTATTTCTTTGTTTGATTTTGCTTATTTTTGTTTTTTGTGAATTTTTTTTATCATTTAGTCAAACTATTATACTTTATAACTTCTTTCATGGAGACGAGTAGGAAAAGAAAATTTTTTTTGATCAAAATATAAAAAAGTATAGAGGAGACAAAATTAAACCAAAATAAGCTAATAAGCCAAATTTTATGTTCCTTATTTTCGTCTTTACTGAATTTTTTGTATCTTTTGATCAAATATTTTTACCTTTTGAATTCATCTTATCGAGACGATTCGGAAAAATAAAAAAATTTAGTCAAAAAATGAAAAAAAAAATGAAAAAAAATAAAAATAAACAAATTCTCAACATTTAGCCCTACTTATAATTGGGATAGATCTTGGGCGGTGCACTGATCTAGTCCCCATAGTTTTAAAAAACTGACATGAGCTGTTGAGTCATCTTGTTAGAATATTAGATTGATTGTTAGAATATTAGATTGATTTTATTCTGATTTGATTTTATTATCTATTTATTGTATT
>JAUMHN010154116.1:0-47117 GCA_032360265.1 Heliamphora ciliata
CAGTTTATATATATATATATATATATATATATATATATATATATATATATATACACACGATATGCATATATTTCGATTTTATAATTCAAGTGAAACACTAAAGCGTTTCAGTCTCTTAAAGAGGATAAGTTGTAATAATTCTTTTTTTATCTCCGATTCATGTGTTCTGATTGCATCAGGATTTTCTAATACTATCTGATATATCAATATATATTATATTAGTCTCATATGTATCATAATATACATCAAAATTAACCCCAGGAGAGAGAAAGTCGCCAACAACTACCAACCCCCGCCAGCACCACCTTGCCGCCACCTTTAGGTGACAGGAGCCACCTCATCCGACCTTCGTTTTCGACGAGCTTTATACCGTTGAAAAACTCTTGAAATTTGAAATTTTTTTGTCAAAAAAATTGCTCGAAATCAGTACGGAAAAAGGCCAAAAAAAGGCCCGAACCTCAAAAAATGCTGCTGTCCACCACAGGACTGCGCCACCAACTTCCCGAGGCTTTTTTGACCTCTTTCCTAACTCGATTTTTGATGTACTTTATATCAAAAGAAAACTCTCAAAAAGTACTATTTTTCTATGAAGAAATATGCTCAAAAATAACCCAGAAAACTGCCAAAAAAACTGCACAAAGCTGTTGCCGCTGCATCCCCAACACCGCCACTTGAAACCACAAACTTGCTGAGGCCGTTCCGGCCTCATCCGAACTCCATTTTCGACGTTCCTTATACCATTGGAAAGAACTCAAAAATTAGAATCTTTCTATCAAAAGAACTGCTAGAAAATAACCCGAAAAATTGTCAAAAAATAGCCTAGAATTTGCTGCCACCGCTGGCCTGTTTGCCACCTATTTGGGTTGTGATTTTGGCCTAATTTTTTTTTGATTTTTGATAGTATTTTGAGGTATGTTTTATTATAATTTTATGTTTTAAAAACTATCCAAAAATTAGTCCCAAGAACAGCCCAAAAAATCATAAAAACCACTGCCGAACTACCGCCGGCAAAGCCGCCAAAACTGGGATGTTTTGGTGATTTTTTCTCGCTATTTTTGACTTATTTTTATACTATTTTTTATTCATAAATACTGCAGAAAACTCACCAGAAAAACTGTTTAAAACCATTAAAAATTTATCACGATCCATGGCCCGTAAAAACCCGAACCATTGCCGGTGCCGCCTCCGTATTTGGATATGTTTAACCTATTCTTAAATAATCTTAACAGATATTTTAAAAATAGAAACTAGCCATTACATCGATCCTATGTCCCGAAGGCTCACATTTGATCTATCACGGTCAACCCATGTGATTAAAAAAAATAATCATCATTCACAAACCATTCAATCAAACTGGTTCAACCTACCCGCATATTTATAGCGTTACAGTAGGGACTTGGGGAGTAATCATGAGTAAGACTTCCAATGGAACATAAATACGTATCAGCGATTTTTGCAATTAAGCAAACCTCATAGCGATATCTGCAATTATGGAAAACTAGCAACGATTTCTGCAATTTTCGTAAAACACTAAATTACAGTTCACACCACTAAAGAACAATAATTGTACTCTGACCCATAATCTCAAAACCATATAGCATTGAGCTCCTATTATTAAATGCTTACCATTTCTCCCCATGTTAAGATTTTTGATACCCGCCAATTAAATTTAATTACTGACAATTTAATTTAATCGGTATCTTGATATTTCTTACGCCCTTTCCCTTAACTTATTTGACCACCGAATAATCAAATTCACCTGCAAGGTTTGGTCCGATCAAAACTTATAAGCTTCCTTAAGGGGGTATCGTTAATCTCGATCTTTCGGGACGTGAATTCTATCAATAATTAATATTTACCATATAAATAATATTACTATTCAAGTCAGCGGGAATATAGACCCATATAAGATCGCACCTTCTAATTAATCAAAACAACAATTATTAAATATAAACAAATCAATAATTATTTCAAGATTAAGAGAATAAGCACTATTCATAATAATCTTAGGGTGTAAATTAATTTATATAGTCTGTATAAAATTAATTACTCCAAATGTCCCGCTCAATACACACAAAGTGTACTAGCACAGAGAGTCGGAATAATAGACGACGCTATTATCTGTTCCCCATAACCAAGACAGGCCTACAAAAACTCTGTGCTACAGTCGTACCGATGGTATGTCCATTTCCATCTAAACTGTAAATATAAAACTTATATTTTGCAAAAATCTAAAATCTGATCTTTTGTGTATAAGTCGTACTCTACACACTAGATTAAATACTATACAGAATATCGGACATCCATGTATAACATTGAAGAAATGATACACATACATTGCTCATAAAGATTCTTATAAAATGAAAAATAAATTTTATTAAAATAAAATAAAATACTAAAACATGATTTTCAGTATACCAACCCTAACATGCGCCATACTCTAGGCCAACAAAATTCAATAATCGTGCCATCTTCTAAGCCAACAAATTCAATAATCAATCAATCAGTCATATCAAACATGTCATATCAAACATATATCAAGCGGTTAGTCCCACCTTAAGACTCGTGATGCCTTCGCCAGTGTCAATCCAAAAGTCCAAGCTATCGAAATCAGAATGCTAACGACGCCCAATAATATTCATAAACCATTTCAAACAACGGGAACACGCCTAGGGTGTATAAACCAATTTTATAACACCGGGGACACACCCAGGGTGTACAAAGGGAATTCATCCCAAAAAAATTTTAAAAATGGCAAGCAGAGACGCGCTAGACTTAGAATCAAGAACGACAATCTCAATACAGCCCATCCCAACAACTATTTACACAGATGGACTCCAATATGCCAGGATGCAAGTGACAATGTCAATGATGTATGGTGTGGATCTCAAATACAACCATCTATAGAATGGTATCAACTAGCATGGCAAGATTCATGATACAACGCGCAAAGTATAAGGTACAAGTATGTCAAGCACAAATTATAATTCTCAAGATATAATTCAACCTGATAGCATGAGTTCTAAATCATCATACATTCACTTAGAAACCCTAACCAACTAATTGAAATGGATCATCATACAACAACTCGATTCTCATAGCAAAGGGTACTCAATTCACACTTAACAACTTTTAATGCCAAAATCGAGTATTAAATTAAAAGAGCCGATAAGGTTTTGGGGCATCTAGACTTGGAATCAAGTTATGATTTTTAAACACCATTTAGATAAAAGTATTTCCTACAACTCTCATGTTCAACACTAACACCAAAACCTAAGGAAAGAGGGTAAACAAAACATCCTAAGCAAAAACAGTTCAGCACATTTCTCAAAATTTTACAAAAAATATGCTTCTGTTGGTCTCGACTTCGAGGTATCAAATCAAGTCCAGATGAGCCCATTTTTGCATATGTTCTAGCTCAACATGTCCCCTATAAGTTTCATGTTTAGATCTAAGTATAATTGTTTGGAACAAGTTAGACCTTTTGGCCATTTTAGAAAATAGGTTCTTTCAGCCGCCAAAACTTAGCAGAGCTAGTTTTAGACAGAGGGTTTGAAATGATTTTGGGAAATCATCCTAAGGCTTTAAGGTCTGATTTTTACATAACAAGTACATCCATATGTTATCTACAATATTCCTGTAGACCACTTGTGGAATAGGTCACTAAAAGTAGGGGTTTTGGGCTACACAAAAATATGTGACAGAAGTGTCCCTTGAGGGCAAAAACTCTATAGAGATTTTCAAAGGCGTTTTGACCTATCAAAACTCAATATTTTGTGCTCTTTTTCAGTGGGTATGTTGATATACATGTTATCTACAACTTTTATGTTTTGGCAAAAGCTCGGATCTCATTGTAAACTAAGGTTTTTAGGTTGGTGGTGTTGACTGGTTAAAAAACGACACACTTTGGTAAAATTGCAATATCTCGAGTTCTACTTATTCAAATGAGTTGAAACTAACTTTGGATGAACACTAACACAAAAATATAAATATGGAGATAAAGAAAATTCTTAGATCAAGTTTTTACATTGAGTTATGGTATTCCAAAGTTCAGGCCAGAAACATCAAAGTTCTCAAAAATCAAGTCTCTTTGGGTCCAAGTCTTCTACTTATGTTATGACAAATTTTTGTCCCATTTATTTGCATGCTTGTGTTTTAAACATTAATACCAAGGCTCCAGAATGCTTATAGGTTATCAAACTCCAAGATAACAACATACAACAATATCTCATATCATCTATAAATATAGCAACCCCAAATCTTCAACCACGACGCCTTCTCGGTTTGTTTTTGGTTCTCGATTCTTAAAGTGTTTAAAGGGGTGTGTTGAGGGATATTTTGAGGGATATTAGACATAAGTGTAAGAGTTTTTACTTACTTTTTTGAGAGATCGAAGGAGGGTGGAGGATAGATTTGGACTTAGCTTTAGAAAATCTCCTTGATTTCTTTCTTTTTTTTCTTTTTCTTCTTCAAACTCGCCTTAACACTCAAGAGCAAAGAGTTTCTAGTCTCTCCCCCTCTCTTGGCCGAAAATACCATGTAGAGAAAAGGGTGTTTGGCTTGCTTTATATAGGCAAAGGCTAGGGGACAAGAGGGAACAAAAAGTACGATAAAAATACTTTTTTTCTCTTTTTAATAAGTGAGATGTGAGATAATTTGAGATGTTTCCACTTTATGGGGCTCAAAATTAGATATGGGGAAGATAAATATAGCTAGGGTTCAGTTTGGGGAACAACAATCTGATCTCTCATCAATCAAGGGATTTTTCTCATTTTCGTGCCCTTATTATGCAAGAAAATGCATTCAAAGTTAATTTGATGTATCTTTTTGGTATTTTTTCCTATTGAGACCTATTATTTTAGTATGTTTATGATAAATATAGTATTTTCATGTATTATCATAATTTCCATAGCAATTGATTAAATAGATGTAGTATTTTAAGTCAAATTAAGCTATTTTGGCAATATGTGACTTTTTGACTTATTTTGTTGTGTATAAACTTCAATAATGATTTGTTTACTTTTGTTAACCTATAACACTATATTATTATGTATATTATTTGTTCAACAAGTATTGGATCATTATAATGCTTAATTTAATACCTTTCTCATTATTTTAAGCTAAAAAGAAAGCAAAAATTTATTTTTTGCACTCTTCCCAAGGTGGTCGGCCACCAAGTGGTATTTTTGTTATTTTGATGTTATTTTGTCCTTTGCTACTTAATTGTACTTAAATCACTGATTTAGGATATCCATGTGTCAAAATTTAAATTTTTAAAACTTTTTGCTATATTATGGGCAAAATGATCATTTTACCCTATTTATGAGAATTTTTGATTTCTAACTCATTATTTTATGATATTTACTTCATTTAGAATGTTGGGAGTTTCTCTGGGTGCTAAGGTTTTATTTTCTGGGTTTTGAACCTTTTTAGAATTTTTGGGCCGAACTTAGGGTTTTCGATTCGAGTTAGGGTTTTGAACCTCTTTCGTACTCTATGGGTTCGTGAACTATCCGTCACTAATACTAGGGTCCGAGTAGGATCGTTACATAGTGTTGGTATAATGTTACAAAGTTGGGAGTCCAAGTCCTTAAGCCCAATAAAGAAAGAAATAGAAAGTTTGACACAAAAGTTAGCCCAGGCCTATTTATTCACTAAAGCCCAAAAACACACAAGGCCCAAGACTAAAATGAGGCCCAAGTAGGAAGATTGACCCAACTCAAATAAGGCCCAAATTAATTAATTTAGGCCCACAAAAAAATTAAAAAGAAGGTCCATGGGTCAAGCTCAACTTAAAAATAAAAGAAAGGCCAAAATTTAATTCTTTTGGCCCAAAATTATAATTTCAAGAATTATAAAATGCAAAAATAAATTATTCCAAAAAAAAGAAGGGGGCAAACCCCAAGTGGCTGGCCACCTTGGGTGGTGTGCCCAAAAAGTATAAAAAAGTTGACTTTTTGTATTTTGGGTATATTTGCATTGGGAACTGCAAACTTATACTGCATTTTCACTTTTTCAGTATAAATAGAGCAATTTTAGATAGTTTTAATACTTTTACATTATACGAAATTAATTCTAAAATAAAATATTAATTCTTGAGAATTAAGTAAGTCACATACATTGATTATTTTTTTTGTCAAATTATTTTTCTGGACAGTTAGGACATTTTTTTGCTTCTTTTTAGCTGAAAGAGTTTTAATCAGTTAAAATGTCCCAACTCTTCGTCATTTCATCTCTTGACAATACATCAACCTACAAGGCTATAATTATGAATTAGTCCCCAACCTATTCAAATTAATTACACATTAAGTCCTTGTAAATTACACATTAAGTCCTTTCTCAAGTCTATAAATAGAAGGCCATTCTCCACCATTTTCCCTTGTTATTTTCAGTCAAGGTGAGGGTTCCTAGAGAGAGAGTAGTCTTGAAGAAGAAGAAGAAGAAGAAGAAGAAGAAGAAGAAGAAGAAGAAAGAAGGAGAAAAGAAAGAAGGTTGATCCCGGGAGGGCTAAAGTTTAAGTCCTAACTTCCATTGATCAAGTATTCGAGGTAGGCACTCCTAAAATCATCCTTAACCTTCTCTTCTAAGCCCTCTCTATGACATTTAATAAGATTTAAAGTCCAAAGAACAAGGTTAGAAACAAGAAGGTAAAAAAAGAATTGAATAGGAGATAGCATAGTGGAGGTGGTTGGAATAACGCCTTGTGTTTTGTTTTCTTTTCTATGAGTTAGACAAGTATGATATGAGGGTGTTACGATCTCTGGAATATACAGATTTTTTATATTCAATATCAAATATGGACCCAAAAAATAAGTTAAACAAGGATAGAAACAAGTCTATTGAAGAAAACAAAACCAAGAAAAAGGCCCTTTTAACCACTTACCAGAATTTTTTTGTGGGACCTAAAAGTGTCTTCTTCAAAACCTGCTTTTATTGGATCTTCATGAGGTTATTATTACCATGTGTGAATTTTGGTAGAGCCCCAAATGACGTCTAAGTACTCAAAACATAATTTCTACGCTTTGACGCCAATCGAGCAGGAAAACAGTCCACTTTGACGATTTTTAGAAAATACCAAAATAATTTCCTAAAATCAAGCTTTATGTCCAGAGCTAGATCTTTGAGTTATCGTTAATATAAAATTTATTTGAAGTGATTTGACCTAACATTTTTTCCTAAAACTCAATTTTACCAAACAATGTCATTTTTGGACCTATTTTGTTCAATGAATTTTTTACCGTGTTTAGAAACATATCTGAGCTTAGATTTCTTCATGAACAATGTTCCTAACATGTATATCTGTCACTCCATAAAATTTGTAACAAACGAATGATTCTAAGTATGTTAAAAGTATTTTACGATAAGACCAACAGATTCTAAAATTTTGATTAATAAAGATAGCCAATGCTTAGAAAGTGGTTTGGTTGCCATGAGTGAGTCCAAGTCTTGGCAAATGTTTGTTTGACTCCAAGGGTTAATAAAACATCATAAATAATAATTTTTTCTTTAAAGACTTAAAAGAATAATGTAACAATCCAAACTCAAGATATGAATAGAAAAGAAAGAACATCTCAAAAGAAACGAAATGTCGAACCTAAGTTCGGTAAGAAGAATCGGTCCAACCGTTTAACCTTTTTGAGCTTGAGACCCGAGACAGAGTGAGAACTACACAAGCATATATTAAAATCCTAATATTAAAGAAAAGAATTCAAAGTTATAAGTCCAAGTCGTTTAAGACAAGAGTTAAGCTCGAAAAATCAAGAAACGAACCTATGTGAAATATACCCGAATTTTCTCTTAGAATTAAATAAAAAAATTATTTTGATATATATATATATATACACTAAAGTTCCTAGCCACCTTGGAAGTTGTGCCAAAAAGTAGCTTTTTACTTTCTTTGAGCTTAAAAAGATGAGAAAAGTGTCAAATCAAGTATTATGATGATCCAACACTTGGTGACCAAGTAATAAACATAATAATATGACATTATAGGCTAACAAAAGCAAACAAGTCATTGTTGAAGTTCATACACACTAATATAAGTTAAAAAGCCATATTTTGTCAAACTAGCTTAGTTTGACTTAAAAGACTACATTTATTCAATCAATTTCTATGAAAATTATGATAATTCATGAGAATATTAAATTTATCATAAACATACTAAAATAATAAGTTTCAGTAGAAAAAGACCCTAAAAAGATACATCAAATTAACTTTTAAAGCATTTTCTTGCACGAAAGGGCATGCAAACCAATGCAAAATCCCATGATTACTTGAGATCAAATTTTTTGTCCCCCAAACTGACCTTGGCTGTATTCCATTCCCTTGATATGATATGTTCCCCCTCAAAACTTGAACAAAGTCATTTCAACCCATGTGAAGTGTAAGGAAAAAGGAGAAAAAGTACTTATAATTAAATTTTATGTTCCCTAACCCTTTCCTATATAAACCAAGCCAAACACCCTCTTCTCCCCTTCATAATTTTGTGCATAGTGAGAGGAGAGAGAAAGAGAGAGAAGAAGAAAGAAAAAGAATGAAGAAGGAGGAGGATCCCTAGAGCTTGAAAGCTAAGTCCAAGGTTTTTCATCACCAAGAAACAACTTCTAACAAGGTAATCAAGACTCAAACACTTCTAATTTTATACATATCAAATACCTCTTTCATTATTTTCAAACACAAATCTCAGATCAAGAACCAAAAACTCAAAAATAAAGGCGCCATGGTTGGATTTTTTTGGGACTGTTGGGTTTGAATGTTGAGTTTTTGAGTTGGCAGGAGTTTACCATGGGTTCCATGACTTCTATTACCTCTAGAACATTGATATATTGATGTTCAGCACTTGTATACGAAGAAGATGGGTCAAAAACTTACACACATGACACTAAGAGGCTAGAACCAAGATAGGCCTGAGTTTTGAGCTTTTTCGCTTTTTCGCCTGGATTTTTGGGACACCATAACTCAATGCAGAAAAACGATCTTAGTGTGTTCTTTATGTTCAGGCCTAGATTGTTGTGTTATCTTTCATTCAAAATTGGTTTGAACTCATTTGAGTGAATGGAACTCGAGATATTGCAATTCTACCAAAGTGTGTCGATTTTAGACAAGTCAACAATTCAGACTTACAAACCCTAGTTTAAAGTGAGATCCAAGCTTTGGCCAAAACATGAAACTTGTAGATAAGATGTATATCTAGTTATCCACCAAACAAGAGCCCAATATATTGAGTTTGGATGGGTCAAAACTTCTCTGAATGGCTCAATTGAGGTTCAGCCTTTTAAAGACGCTTATGTCACATATTTTTGTATAGTCCAGAACCCCTATTTTTAGTAACCTACTCCAAACGTGGTCTACATGAATATTGTAGGTAACATATTGAACTACTTGATTTCCAAAAATCAGACCTAGATATCTTGGGAAAGTCCCTCAAACCCTTTTCACACTCTCTATTCAAAACTGGTTCTACTGAGGGTTTGGTGGCTGACAGAACCTATTTTACAAAATGACTTATATATTCAACTTATTTCAAACAACTATCCCTAGAACCCTTCATAAGAATTGTAGGGGACATGTAAACTAGAACATATCTAAAATTGGGCTCTTTTGAACTTGATTTGATGCCCCAAAATCGAGATCAACAGAGGCATATTTTTTGGTAAAATTCTGAGGAAAGTGCTAAACCATTTTAGAATACTTTATTTACCCTTTTGCCTTAGGTTTTGGATTTGGTGTTAAACATAAAAGTTGTAAAAAATATTTTAATCTAAATCGTCACCAAAAATCATAATCCAACTCCAAATCTAAGTACCTCAAGATGCTGCAGTACTTTAAAATTTGATGATTAGAAGAGAGTAATAAATAGTTATGTTAAATCCTTAAACAAGTGAAGGATTGGGCAAGTGAGTAGAACCCCTTAAACCTAAAAAGAAAGTAACCATGGTCCCAAAAATCAAGAAAATATTCAACGGTTAGAATCATTTTAGTTTCACATGCTAAAGGGGGAGGATTTCGTGTTAACGGTTGAGTCGTATTTTGCTTATTAGGCACAAAGGTTGTAGAACCCAAGGGTCCTTCTTAACTTACCGGGGAGGCTCGATTCATACGCATATAATACAACGTGAGAGTGCTTAGCCATTATCTTGAACTTTAATTTATGTAAATGATGCATGAAAATGCTTTGAAGCGCATGTTTTAAACTATGACCGGTTTGACGATTGCATGAACCTATTGTTTTCAAAAGTTATGATGTGTTTAATTTAAGTGTGCTATCCATGATATTTTGAGTTAGCATGATGTTATTATAAAAGTATGATTAATGTTGTGTGATTGTTCCAATGTGCCAAGTTACAATGGTTTTTAGCCCTTTATATCCCGTTATGAGGGAGGTTACCCAACTATGAGTTTTTTATTTGTCCCTATAGGGGAGGTTTTCCGTTAAGCGAAGGTTTTTGCCTTTAAAGTTTTTAGGCTGAATCTCAGGTTTTAGCACATACCACTCGTGCTTGGTAGAGAGTGGCCCTCATTCTATCACGTTGCTATTTGTGCATTGCGAATTGAGGTTATAATACCGTTGGAACTCCCGGTCGTGAGGTTGACACTACTTGGACACTGTTGGGGTTTGGGTCTAGTTTTGAGACACTGTTGGGGTTTGGGTCTAGTTTTGAGAAAGTAGTTTTCATCTTTTAAATTTATGGTGGTTGAGCCAAGAACATATTTCTATTTTCAATACTGAGAAAGTTCTGTATAATCTGTGATATTTTCATGTTCAAGCAAATGCATCAGTTTTTATGTTTTCATGAAAAATGTGATGAAATATCTGTAGAAAGAGTTTTCAATTATCCTTAACTAAGTAACTATCTTTTCTGTTCATAATAATGCTAAGTGCGCTCTCTTGTAACCTCTGTGGTTACAGATTCCAAGAATGGCTAAGAGTTATTCACCACAGGCGTCGTCGGGTAGTTTTGGATCTAGTGTTGGGAATCATTTTGGTTCGGTTTTAATTTGTTTAGTTTTCAGTTTTGGCAGAGTTTCATGTATAAGACCCTTCATGTATAAGACCCTGAAAGTTTTTGATGTTTTAGAAGTAATGTCTGCCCTTGGGATAGCGAATCCCTAGTGACTCATGTATATCTCTTTTGACATTAAAGTATTATGGTTGCTTAGAAGTTCTTGTTTGGTCTCTTAATATCTTTATCCCTTATCTTTATCTTTGGCTGCCTCTCTACAGCAGGATCACATCCCTTTGTACAGGTTTGGTACCTTGCGGGAGCGGGGTGTTACAAATAACGTTTCAGCTATCCACGTTTTCAAAACATGTTTGAAAACACGTTTTCAAAATAACGTTTACAAATAACGTTTCAGCTATCCAACGAAAACACGTTTTCAAAATTTACAAAATTTTAAGAAATAGAAAAAATATGTTTTCACTTGTTTTGTAAACAAATTTTGATTGGATTTATCCGTAACCTTCAACTACCACTTTTCAAAGATTTATGTTACCAAGCATGTTTTTGTTTTTGTTTTTGTTTTTTTATAAATATAAACAAAAACATGTTTTTTATTTTTTGTAAACAAAAACAAAAAACTGTAAACGTTACCAAACGGGCCCGTAATGTTGTCATTGCTTGTTAGGCACCTGGAAATTATCATTGGAGATTTGAATCTTGGATCCATATGAGGAGGTGTTTGCGTATCATTTAAACAAGGTGACAGTGCTTAGTTATTATCTTGATCAATTGAACTTATGATATATCTTTTTAAAATGCTTCCATGTTTATGATTATGAAATCATGAGTTTTGAATGATAGCATGTGGTTATTTATTTTTAAATGCTATGCATTTTTGGTTATGTTATCTATACTTTATGAGAAAGCATGTGTGGTGAAAAATGAATGATAATTTATTTGTTTGTCCAAAGTGTCAAGTTATACAGGTGTCCGGCCTGTTATATCCCGTTAGGGGAGGATACTCAGTATGGATTTTTATATCTCGTTAGGGGAGGTTACTTGCTTTAGATTTTTTATACCCCTTGAGGGGTGGTTTGCCCGGTAAATGGATTATTAGCCATTAAAGGCATTACGAGCTAAGTCTCGAGTTTTGCACATACCACTTGTGCGTAATAAAGAGTGATCCTCTTTTCGACACGTGCAAATCTGTGTTTTGAGAATTGAGATTACGGTACCCTTGGATCTATCGGTCATAAGGTAGACGACTACTTGGATACTGTTGTGTCTTGTTGAGAGTTAATGAAGTTGTGGTTGTTAAACCCTATGTTTATAAGATGACAAAATTTTATAACTTGTGAATGCGGCGTTATTGCTTTCTTGTTCAATGTATGATGAACTATTTCTAAATGAAGTATTTCTCATTGTTCAATTTAATACTAAGTGCACTTTCCTGTAACCTTTGTAGTTGCAGATAACAGAAACTCCTAGAAGTTGGTTCACCACTGTCGAATGTCTTTGAGGCTTGAGTTCGAAGCTAGATGACATGTTTTTGATATTTTGTAATATGTCTTGTGAGAGATGATGTAATGAAGTAGACTTTTAGTAGTTTTGATGCACGGGATGGAGTATCCCCTGCACTCATGTTTTTAAGTATCTATGAATGGAAGTATGTTTTTGAAAATTGATCTTTGCGTAAATGTTTCTATTCTTGACTACTCTAAGCCTCATTTAGTTTTTTGTGAGTCCACAAGGATGTTATGGGAATCACGCCCCACTGTAGAGGGTGAGTACCTTGCGGGAGCGGGGTGTGACAAGAAGGATCAAAGAGCTATTAGGAGACTCGCTGTGCAGTTTGTGATCTATGAGGGAAGCTGTACAGGAGAGGATATCTGGGAACTAACAAACTCTACAATGACACAGAAGAGGGACATGAGCTTATGAGGGAGGTTCACAGAGGAGTTTGTAGACCTCACATGAATGGGTTGATGTAAGCCAAGAAAATTCTACGCCAAGGATACTTTTATATTACAATGAAAATAGACTATCACTAGTTCGTTCGAAGGTGCCAAAAATGTCAAGTTCACACAAATCTCATGCATGTACCGCCATCTCAGCTCTATAATATGACTTCACCCAGGCCGTGTTCAGTTTGGGAAATTGATGTGATAGGAAAAATCACACCCAAGACGTCCAATGGGCATGAGTTCATTCTTGCGGCTATTGATTACTTTACGAAGTAGGTCGAAGCTACCTCCTACTCTGTTCTGAAAGCCTCTCGGGTAGCCAAGTTCATCAAGGAGAACCTCATCTGTCAATACGGGGTTCCACATGAGATAATTTCTAATAATGGTTCTGACTTCCAAGGAGAAGTTTTAGATCTCCTGGAGGAATATCGAATCATCAGTCATAAGTCTTCCCTGTTAGGGTTGGTATACTGAAAATCATGTTTTTAGTATTTTATTTTATTTTTAAATAAAATTAATTTTTTATTTTATGAGAATCTTTATGAGTAATGTATGTGTATCATTTCTTTAATGTTATGCATGAATATCCAATATTCTATATAGTATTTAATCTAATGTGTAAAGTACGGCTTACACACAGAAGATCAGATTTTAGGTTCTTGCAGAATATAAGTTTTATGTTAACAGTTTAGATGGAAATGGATATACCATTGGTACGACTGTATCACAAAGTTTTAGTAGGCCTGTCTTAGTTACGGGAAACAGATAATAGTATCGTCTATTGTTCTGACTCTCTGTGCTAATACACTTTGTGTGTACTGAACGGGGCATTTAGGGTAATTAATTTTATACTGAATATATAAATTAATTCACACCCTAAGGTTATTATGAATAGTACTTATCTTCTTAATTCTGAAATAATTATTGATTTGCATATATTTAATATTCGTTATTTTGATTCATTAGAGGGTACGATCTTATATAGGTCTATATTCCCAGTGAGTTGGATAGCGATATTATTTATATGGTGAATATTAATTATTGACGAAATTCACGTCCCGAAAGATCAGGATTGACGATACCCCTTTAAGAAAGCATATAAGTTTTGACTAGGCCAAACCCTGTAGGTGGATTTGATTATTCGACGGTCAAAAAAGTTAAGCGGAAGGGCTTAAAGAATATCAAAATACCGATTAAATTAAATTATCAGTAATTAAATTTAATTGACGGGTATCGAAAATCTTAACATGGTGAGAAATGGTAAGCATTTAATTATAGGAGCTCAATGCAAGAAGGTCTTGAGATTATGGGTCAGACTGCAATTATAATTCTTTAGTGGTGTGAACTGTAATTTAGTGTTTTATGAAAATTACAAAAGCTGCTGCTAGTTTTCCATAATTACAGATACTGTTATGAGGTTTGCTTAATTGCAGAAATCGCTGATACGTGTCTGTGTTCCACTAGAAGTCTTACTCATAGTTACTCCCCAGGTCCCTACTGTAGCCCTATAAATATACAGGTAGACTGAACCAGTTTCATAACTTGTCTTTCAAGACTAAAGCAATCTGGGTTTTATCGGTACGAGTTCTCAACAGTTCGTAGCCCAAACTACGTTCGAGAATCGCGTAAGAAAAAACAATAGAAGGTCTAACAGGAGCTTCAACTCAGAATCAAATCGTAGTTGAAGAATCGACCAGTAAAAATGTATTCTTCTAAATTAGCTTTGGTTGCACGGGTTTTATTTTGATCATTTGACGTCAAAAGTTTTATCTGGAGCCCGTTTCGATATTTGCCCATCCAGTTAACTTTTTATCAAAAATTATTTGCAAAAATAATGATCTTGACAGTCTTGCCTCCAACAATTGGTATTAGAGCCATTTTCTTTTTTGTTTACAGTTATCGGGGCCGGGTAGTTTTTTGTTTATTGTTTTGTTTTAAAATGAATTCAAAGTTTTACTCGTCATAACTAACGATATTTTTCATTATGTGATTCTCAGAATTAAAATGGCTTTCAACCCACTCGTTTTCATTCTCAAAGAAAACAAACTTTTGGGACCAAATTATGTTGACTGGAAACGAAACTTGGACATTGTATTAACTGCTGAGGATTATAAGTTTGTTTTAACTGAAATATGTGCACCAATACCTGATGAGGGGGCTACCGAAAGGAAAACCCAGGCCCATCAGAAGTGGCAAAAAGCTGATCAAATGGCTCTCTGTTACATTTTGGCTTTGATGTCAAATGTTTTGCAGCATCAGCATCAGTCTATGCCCAATGCCTATGACATGATGGTGAACCTCAAAGAAATATTTGGGGATCAAAATCGTGTTGCTAGGCAGGTGGCCAGGAGATCTCTAATGAATGCAAACATGGCTGAAGGAACACCTGTTAGAGATCATGTTCTGAAGATGATCAGTCTTCTGAATGAACTGGAGATCCTTGGAGCTGAAATTGACGGAGAAACCCAAGTCGATATCATACTCCAGTCACTGCCTAAAAGTTTTAAGTAGTTTTGCCTGATCTATTCTATGAATAAACTCAGCTACACACTGGCATAAATTCATAAGGAACTTCAAGCAGCCAAGGGTGTTCTTAGGAAACCAGGTCCTGTGAATGTGGCTGAGAAAGGTTCTTCCTCTAAGCCGAAAGGTAAATAGAAGAAAAAGTTTCAGACACAGGAAAACACAAGTCTAAATGCAGTTAAGGGACTGAAAGCTGGTGTGAAGAAGCTGAGAGGCAAGTGCTATCACTGTAACTAGTTTGGGCATTGAAAAAACCAGTGTTTGATTTTCTCAGTAAGTAGAACAAACAAGGTAATTTCTGTTCACTGATTGTTGAAACATATTTAGCGATGTTATCTACTGTTACCTGGTGTGTAGATACGGAAGCCACTAATCATGTCTGTAATTCTTTGCAGGAGTTCCAGAAAACCAGGCAGCTCAGTGATAGGAAAATCTACCTACACATGGGCAATAATACAAGGGTGGCAGCAGTTGCAGTAGGAGATGTCACTCTCAGCTTTAGTAGAGATAGGACTTTACTTCTAAAAGATTGTCTTTATGTACCTTCGATTAGAAAAAAATTAATTTCAGTCTTGAGTTTAATAAAGGATAAATAATCTGGTCATTTTGGTGACTCTGTCGTTGTGAAGAAAAATAAATATTTTATTTTTTCTGGCACATTGGTGGATAATCTATATGTTGTATCTCTTATCTCTCCTACACTGCAACTAACTGAAATGAATAACACATCTAATTTACCGTATAAGAGAAAGTTTCCTTCTTTAATGAACCAAACGTTTCTTTGGCACTTACGCTTGGGTCATATTAATCTAAAAAGAATAAACAGACTGGTAGCATATGAACCTTTGAGTTCATTGGAAGTGGAGACACTTCTAGTCTGTGAATCTTTCTTAGAGGGTAAAATGACCAAGAGACCCTTTTCGACCAAAGGGTATAGAGCTAAAGAACCGTTGGAACTGGTTCATTCTAATGTGTGTGGTCCTATGACAATCCGGGCTAGAGGTGGTGTTGAGTATTTCGTCAGTTTCATTGATGACTACTCTAGGTATGGATATATTTACTTGATGCACCGGAAGTCTGAATGCTTTGAGAAATTCAAAGAATTCAAGGTAGAGGCACAGAAGTGTCTGGTATCAAATCACTACGATCCGACCGTGGTAGGGAATACCTCTTTGGAGAGTTTAAGGACTACCTGTCATCAGAGGGGATTACAATTGACTGCACCTGGCACTTCGCCGCAGAATTATGTGGCAGGAAGAAGGAATAGGACTCTTATGAATATGGTAAGGTCCATGATGAGTTATTCAGGTTTACCCAATTCATTTTGAGAACTCACTTTGGAGACAGCAACTTATATTTAGAACTTGGTACCTTTTAAGTCAGTACCTTCTACTCCCACAGAAATATGGACCGGGCATAAGCCTAGTCTGATATACATTCAAATTTGGGGGTGTCCAGCACATGTGCTGAAAGAAAACACGGATAAGTTGGAACTGAGGACGAAAGTCTATTTTTTTGTGGGGTATCCCAAGGGAAGAAAGGGTGGTCTATTTTATAATCCTAAGGATCAGAAGGTCATTGTTAGCACCAATGCCCTATTCTTGAAAGAGGATTATATTATGAATCGCAAATCCAATAGCAAAATTGTTCTAGAAGAACTAAGAGAAAATACCAATAGAACGAAAGAATAACTACAAGTCACTAATATTCCATTACCTCGTCGTAGTGGGAGGATAATCGCGACAAGTGTAAATCAAGAATAGGGTGCTGATGCACAGGGTTCAGATTCTGCACAGCCTGTTACTACTAGTACACAGAGATGGAATCTATGTATTCTAATCAGGTCTGAAAACTTGTAGAACCACCCGAAGGGATAAGACCCATTGGATGCAAGTGGATCTACAAGAAGAAGAGAGGAGCAGATGGGAAAGTTCAAACCTTCAAAGCTAGGCTTGTTGCCAAAGGGTTTACTTAAGAAGAAGGGATCGACTATGAGGAAACTTTTTTGCCGGTACCCATGCTTAAGTCTATCTGGATTCTCTTATCCATTGTCGCACATTTCGATTACGAAATTTGACAAATAGATGTCAAGATAGCTTTTCTTAACAGAAGTCTTGACGAGTGTATCTACATGAAACAACTAGATGGATTCATTGTAAAGGGCCAGGAGCACATGTTGTGCAAGCTTAAGAGATCCATTTATGAACTTAAGCAAGCATTGAGGTCTTGAAACACTCGGTTTGATCAAGATATAAAGTCTTATGATTTTGATCAAAGTCCGGATGAGTCCTGTGTGTACAAGAAGCGGGACGGAAGCGTGACGGAAGCGTGGTGATCTTCCTAGTACTTTATGTAGACGATATCTTGCTCATCAGAAACGATGTGGAGGCATTATCGACGGTTAAAGTATGGTTATCTAGGTAGTTTGATATGAAGGACTTGAGAGAAGCCAGTCACATCCTTGGGATCAAGCTTGTGCGAGATCAAAAATAAAGAATGTTAGGCTTATCACAAGCAAAGTATATCGATGATATCCTTGCTCATTTTAGCATGTAGGATTCCAAGAAATGGTTTCTTCCTTTAAGTCATGGAATCACTCTATCCAAGGATCAGTGTCCTAAGACACCTTATGAGATAGAGAAGATGAAAGCGGTTCCTTATGCTTCGGTAGTAGGAAGCCTCATGTATGCTATGCTTTGTACTAGACCCGATATCTGCTTTGCTATTGGCATGGTTAGCAGATATCAGTCTAACCCAGGGCAGGAGCATTGGAGTACGGTAAAGAATATAATTAAGTACTTGAAAAGGAATAAGGATTATATGTAAGTTTACCAGGCAGACAGTCTAGTACCTTTGGAGTACAGAGACTCAGATTTCCAGTTTGACAAGGATTCCCGTAAGTCTACCATAGGATATGTGTTTACCTTAGGAGGTGGAGCAATAAGTTACAGAAGTATCAAGCATATCTGCATTGCTAATTCCACTATGGAGGCCGAGTATGTGGCAGCTTCTGAAGCAGCCAAGGAGGCCGTTTGGCTCAAGAACTTCCTATTGGATCTAGAGGTGGTACCTTCAATTCAGTCGGCTATTACACTTTATTGTGACAATAGCGGAGCAGTTGCAAACTCGAAGGAGCCAAGGGTTCATAAGAAAGGCAAGCACCTTGAGCGTAAGTATCACCTGATACGAGAAATTATACAGAGAGGTGATGTTACTGTGACCAAGTTTGCATTAGGAGACAACCTTGCAGATCCTTTTACAAAGAGTTTACTCGCTAAGACTTTTCATAGTCATGTAGAGGGCATAGGAGTTAAATGTATGGCAGCATGATTTTAAGTATAAGTGAGAAATTGTTAGGGTTGGTATACTAAAAATCACATTTTTAGTATTTAATTTTATTTTTTAGTAAAACTAATTTTTCATTTTATGAGAATCTTTATGAGTAATGTATGTGTATCATTTCTTTAATGTTATGCATGAATGTCCAATATTCTGTATAATATTTAATATGGTGTGTAGAGTACGGCTTACACATAGAAGATCAGATTTTAGGTTCTTGCAGAATATAAGTTTTATGCTCACAGTTTAGATGAAAATGGACATACCATCGGCACAACTATAGCACAGGGTTTTAGTAGGCTTGTCTTGGTTACGAGGAACAGATAATAGCATCGTCTATTGTTCCGATTCTCTGTGCAAGTACACTTTGTGTGTATTGAACGGGACATTTGAGGTAATTAATTTTATACTAATTTTATAAATTAATTCACACCCCAAGATTATTATAAATAGTGCTTATCTTCTTAATCCTAAAATATTTATTGATTTGCATATATTTAATATTCGTTATTTTGATTCATTAGAGGGTGCAATCTTATATGGGTCTATATTCTCGGTGAGTTGGAGAGCGATAATATTTATATGGCGAATATTAATTATTGACGGAATCCACGTCCCGAAAGATCGGGATTGACGATACCCTCTTAAGGAAATTTATAAGTTTTGATTAGGCCAAACCCTGCAGGTGAATTTGATTATTTGGTGGTCAAATAAGTTAAGTGGAAGGGCTTAAAGAATATCAAGATGCCGATTAAATTAAATTATCAGTAATTAAATTTAATTGGCGGGTATCAAAAATCTTAACGTGGGAAGAAATAGTAAGCATTTAATAACAGGAGCTCAATGCAAGAAGGTCTTGAAATTATGGGTCAGAGTGCAATTATAGTTCTTTAGTGGTGTGAACTGTAATTCAGTATTTTATGAAAATACAGAAATCGCTGCTAGTTTTCCATAATTGCAGATACCGTTATGAGGTTTGTTTAATTGCAGACACCGCTGATACATGTCTGTGTTCCTCTGAAAATTTTACTCATAATTACTCTCCAAGTCCCTGTTGTAGCACTATAAATATGTGGGTAGGCTGAACCAGTTTCATAACTTGTCTTTGAAGACTAAAGGTATCTAGGTTCTGCCGGTACGAGTTCTCGACAGTCCGTAACCCGCACTACATTCTAGAATCACGTAAGGGAATACAGTAGAAAGTCTGACAGGAGCTTCAACTCAGAATCAAATCATAGTTGAAGAATCGATCGATAAAAAGGTATTCTTCTAAATTAACTTTGGTTGCACGGGTTTTATTTTGATCATTCGACGTCAAAAGTTTTATCTGGAGCCCGTTTTGGCGTTTGCCCGTCCGGTTAATTTTTTTTCAAAAATCGTTTGTAAAAACAATGATCTTAGCAGTCTTGCCTCCAACATTCCCCTATAGACCGCAAACTAATGGAGCTCTAGAAGTTGCCAACAAAAACGTGAAGAAGATCTTGCAAAAAATGATAGAGAGAAGTGGAGATTGGCCAGAGAAGCTGTCATTTGCAATTTGGGGATATCGAACGTCTATTAGGACCTCCATCGGAGCAACCCCGTATACATTAATTTATGGGATGAAAGCAGTCTTACCCATAGAGTTGGAGATTCTGTCTTTAAGGATAATGGATAAAAGCAGTATTCTCAAATCAGATTGGAAGATGGATAGGTTTGAAGAATTGCTTTTGTTTGATGAAAGGAGGCTCAAAGCACTGTTTCATATTTAATGGTATCATAGAAGAATAGCCCGGGCATTTAACTAGAAGGTCAGGTCTCAAATTTTGAAAGAATGTGACTTAGTTCTCAAAGAGATTAGGACTCCGATCTTCGACCCAAGGGGCAATTTTAAACCTAATTAGGCCAGGCCTTATCTCATCAAAACCCTGATGTCAGAAGGAGTTGTCATTCTTATGGATTTGGACAGGAATGTCTTCTCTACACCAACCAACTCAGACCAGCTCAAAAAGTTTTATCCTTGAGAAAAAAATTGAAATGAAAGGAAAACCCGCAAGACTGAAAATCCGAAAGGGTGACCTTAGTAAAAGGAGAGTGTCAATACTCGAGTGTAACCCAAGCCTCAATCTACGTTATGGCCTGATTCCCTTCTACGAGATACGTAGGTAGCTTCTATCTGAAGTTTGGCCCAAACCTTTGTTCAATGCCCTCCCTTTGTAACTAAGTTTCAAGTAGTTGATCAATGCAAAAGCTTGCATTTAGTTTTTCTAATAAGTTGGTTATATTGCAAAAACGAAGTTCTTAAGAACAATTTTAGAAATCATTGCGAACTAAAAGTGGAGAAATTTTCATTAATAAGTTTTACTAATTTAGGTAGTTTCTAACACAAAAGAGGCTTGCAAGTCCTCAATCCTTTTCCTAAAAACTAAAAAGAAAGCATCAAGATATCGAAGTACAATGAAAAAAAGTCAAGTCCTTTTTTTGCCTCTCCTCCTTGTCTTGCATTGCGCTCTAACTCCTTCCCTAGCCAAGCCTTGTAATCCTCAAAAAGCCCGCTATCAAATTCTTTGCCAACAGGCATCATTAGTCGAGAAGACCAAGCCTGCTCGTATTGACCTAAGAAGGGGGACCGATGAGGGGAACTATATAAATGGCTCACAACATCATCAGGCCTGGTCTGAGAGCGCCCGAACTGATGAAGAATACGGTATAGATGATAGAAGGTGGCCAATTTCAAACCAATCAGCAACACTCCTGGGTGACCCATAATAGCAACAGTTATGAGAGAAATCTTCAACTGAGGGCATTGCCAAGAAATGGTCTCCCCAGTCAAAGAACTCAAAAATTATTTTCAAGCAGCTTCAGTGGAGCAAAGGCAATAAACCTGACGGTGGACAAATGACTTCACACTGTAGTTATTATACATGGGTTTCTCCAGTGAGTTCACTTTCTCCATCAGCCAAACTTGAGAAAAATAAAGAAAAAGGAGAGATGAGTGGAAAAACCTAAGAGAAATAAAGGAAAATGAGAGCTAAGCAAAAAATTGAAGAGAGAAATGCAAAAAATTGAGAGCTGAGTGAATACCTACAGCAGTAAGGCACTGCCTGCAAAATAAGGGGCACCCTCAGTACAAACAGTGTCAAGACCGAGAAGTGTCTCAGTAAGAACTAGTGGAACGGAGTCCCAACCATCGTGAATCTGATAAGCTATATCCACCAGAGAAGAACTATCTTGTCCATCAGAAGGTCCCAGGAGGAAATGGGCCAGTAATTAGATGCAAAGAGTGTAGCGATGCTAGAGCTAAAAGGATAAATCAGCAAGGGAACCCTGGGGTTTGAAGCGAACGATGATCCGAGCCACATCAGGTGTAACGACCCGATTAGGACCCTAGTTGTAACAACCCGATTGATAATGATCCATGTAAAAATCCAGCCCAAATCCTAAGTACTAGAGACGAATAACCCATGAGGCCATAGAGCACAGAAGAGGTTCGAAACCATAACTCGACTTGAAAACCCGAAGTTTGACCCAAAAACCCTAGAAAGGTCTGAAACTCAAGCAACAAAACCTTAACACCGGGAGAGTCTCCTAACATTTTAAATTAAGTAATTATCATGAAATAATGAATTAGAATTAAAAAAATCCACATAAGTAGGGTAAAATGATCGTTTTGCCCCTAGTACAGCAAAAAGTCTTTAAAATCTAAATTTTCACACATGGACACCCTAAATCAAGGATTTAAGTACAATTAAGTAGTAAAGGACAAAATAACATAAAAATGACAACAATGCCCCTTAGTGGCCTTCCACATTGGGAGTTGTGCCAAAAAGTAGCTTTTTGCTTTCTTTAAGCTTAAAAAGATGAGAAAGATGTCTAATCAAGCATTATGATGATCCAACACTTCTTAAACAAGTAATATACATAATAATATGACATTATAGGCTAACAAAAACAAACAAATCATTCATGAAGTTCATACACAATAAAATAAGTCAAAAACTCATATATTATCAAACTAGCTTAATTTGACTTAAAAGACTACATCTATTGAATCAATTGCTATGAAAACTATGATAATTCATGAGAATACTAAATTTATCATAAACATTCTAAAATAATAAGTTTCAATAGGAAAAGACACCAAAAAGATACATCAAATTAACTTTTAAAGTAGTTTCTTGCACAAAAGGACACACAAACTAATGTAAAACTCCTTAATTGATGGGGGATAAGATTTTTGTCACCCAAACTGACCCCTACGTGTAATCACTCCACCAAATCTGATATATCTCTCTCAAAAATTGCACCATGTCAACTCAACCCATGTGATGTGTAAGGAAAAAAGGAGAAGAAAGTACCTTTAATTAATCTTGTGTTCCCTCCTTGTTCCCTAGCCTTCTCCTATATAAACCAAGCCAAACACCACTTATCCCCCTTCATAATTTTGTCCATATAGAGAGAGAAAGACTTGGCTGAGTGTTCTAGAGATATTCTACAAGTTTGAGAAAGAAAGGAGGGAGAAGAAAGAAAGAAAGAAGGAACCAAGGAGAGGTATTTTGTTTAAAAGCTAAGTCCTTCCATACCACCATCCCTTGTGCCCTCAAACAAGTAAGTAAATCTCTAAACCTTATGTCTAATATCGCTCAAAATATCCCTCAACTCATCTCTTTAAACACTTTAAGAATCGAGAACCAAAAATAAACCGAAAAGACGTCGTAGTTGAGAATTATGGGTTGTTGTCTTTATGGATGATATGAGATGTTGTGTGCTGTTATTTCTGAGTTTGATGACTTATAAGTGTGCTGGAACCTTGATATTAATGTCTAAAACACAATCATCCAAAGAAATAGAACAAAACCTTGACATATCATATGTAGGAGACTTAGACCTAAAGAGACTTGATTTTTGAGAACATAGATGTTTCTACCCTAAACTTTGGAATTCCATAACTCAATGTAGAAAAATTATCTAAGCATGTTCTTTTTGTCTAGATTTAGTGTTTCCTGTTATCTTTCATCCAAAGTTAGTTTTAACTCATTTGAGTAAGTAGAACTCGAGATATTGTAATTTTACCAAAGTGTGTCATTTTTCAACCAGTCAACACTACCGACCTAAAAACCCTAGTTTACAATTCAATCCGAACATTGGTCAAAATATAAAAGTTGTAGATAACACATATAGCTAGCTACCCACCAAAAAGGAGCCCAAAATATTGAGTTTTGGTAGGTCAAAATCCCTTTAAAATTCTTTGTTGAGTTTTAGCCATCAAAGAACACTTTTATCACATGTTTTTGTGTTGCTCAAAACCCCTATTTTTAGTGACCTATTCCAACAATGGTCTACATGAATATTGTAGCTAACATATCAACCTACTTGGTTTCCAAAAATTAGACCTAGAAGCCTTAGAATGGTTCCTCAAAACCATTTCAAACCCTCTGTCCAAAACCGGCACTATTGAGTTTTGGAAGCTAACAGAGCCTATTTTCTAAATTGGCCAAAACCTCTTACTTGTTCCAAGTAACTACCTTTAGCACTAAACATGATACTTGTAGGGAACATGTTAAACTAGAACATATCCAAATATGGGCTCATTTGGACATGATCGGGTACACCAAAATCGAGACCAACAAAGGTGTAATTTTGGTAAAATCTTGAGAAAAGTGCTGAACCATTTTCGTTTAGGATGCTTCATTCACCCATTTGCCTTAGGTTTTGGCCTTAGTGTTAAACATAAGAGTTGTAAAAAATATTTTTATCTAAATGATGTTTAAAAATCATAACTTGATTCCAAATCTAGATGCCCCAAAACCTTGTCAACCCTTTTAATTTAATACTCGATTTTGGCCTTAAAAGTTGCTGAGTATGATTTAAGCACCCTTTTCTATGAGATCCGAGTTTTATATGATGATTGGTTTGGACTAGTTGATTAGTATTTTTTTAAGTGAATGTATGATAATTTAGAACTCATGCTATCATGCTTGAATTGTATCTTGAGAATTGTAGCTTGTGCTTCATATACTTGTACCTTATGCTTAGTGAGTTGTACCATGAATTTTGTCATGCTAATTAATGCCATGCTTTAGATAGTAGTACTTGAGATCTATATTTCACATCATAGGCATTTTCACTTGTATCTTGGCATATTAGAGTCCCTCTGTGTAAACCGTTGTTGGGGTGGGTTGTTGTCTTTCTTGGTTCTAAATCTAGAGCGTCCTTAGTTGCCATTTTTTGTAAATGTTTTGGGATATATTCCCCTTGTACACCCTAGGTTCGTCACCGATGATACAAATTTTCTTTATACACCCTGGGTTTGCCCCCAGTGTTTGAAACGGTTTATCATTAATATTATTAGGCACCATGGGTTCGTCTCTAGCATTCTGGTTTTGATGGCTTAGACTTCGAGTTAACATCGGCGGAGGCATCACGAATCTCAAGGTGGGATAAACCGCTTATTATATTATTGATTATTGAATTTATTGGTCTGGAGGATGGATGATTATTGAATTTGGTTAGTTTAGAGTATGGCGCAAACCCCACGCTATTGCCATTAAGTAAAACAACTGTGGCATGAAGCCCGACAAAGCATTTACTAGTCACAACGAGGCGCGATAATGGCTTTGGTGATCAAATACCCATAAAAGTCTACGCTAGTGATTCCCAGTGTGGAATTCCTATTATAATCTGGGTGTACGTCAGGTTTGGCATCTGCATTGCATACACGGCGTCTCTTATACACATGTTTACTGACTTATCTACTACCCTACCACAAATTTGTCTATCTGCTTAACTATAAATTACATTGGGTGTTATATGATATACGTTGTAGATTATTTTATGTCGTGAGATTGGTTAGAAGATTAGAGTGTTTTGCTTTTGAGCTTTGGCTCATGGCTTTGTGCCACAGGTGAGGAGGAGTTCTTAGAGGAAGTCATCTCAGAGGGAGAAGAAGAATTTGAAGAGCAGGGTGAGTTTCAGGAGCATGTGGACCCCACTTATGCATTTTGAGGACTCGATACCTCTGTTTTTGTTCTTTTGTTTCAATTTCTCAAAACTTTTGTAATATCTTTAAAACCCTTGGTGAAACTGTAATCATTATATATTTTTAATCAGTTCAGAACTCCTTTGTGATGTAATAATTAATATATGTAAATATGAATGAATGGCTAGAATATCCCTTTATTTATATTTATATATGTCCCGTTGTGCTTGGAAGATGGGGTGTCATAGTTGATATCAGAGCCTAGGTTTAGTGAACCTTAAGGCCTTGGGTTATGGGAAACCACAAGTTCTGTAGCATAGAAACTGTATAGAGTGTCCATATTATTAAATTATCACTTATAATTCTAAAAACATAAAATCCATACCTTAAGTTTCTCTTCCTAATCGTCTCTCATCTTAGGATGGCGTCCGACGCAAAGCTGGCTGGAGATCCATGGGCAGCACCTAAACCAGAAGACTCGAACCCGAGGAAGAACCTGTTGAAGAACAAGACCCGATAGACATTTTTTCGTTGGCATGGATGTTCCTGGATGAGTGGCCAATTCATGAAGGAGAAGAGGTCGGGGAAGCAAGAACAGACGAAGAACCAGATGAGGTAGGAAACGAGACTAATGTTGAGGTGGAGGATGAGGAGGAACCTGAGGATGATGGCAGCGAGAACGAGGGGCGAGCCATCACTTTCTTTTATGATCCACTAGAGGCACTGCCACTGGAGATGGACGATTATGAAGCAATGGACGTAGTGATCTACTGGAGCCACCAAGAGTACCTCAAAGACAATTGTGTTGGAGAACGGGTGTATGCAAGAGTTTTCCCAGAAATGATGTGGAAATGAAAAAAGTCAAAGTTTTTCCCGAGGTACATTGGTCCACTAAGGCCTCATTTGTTTCAACGGACTAACAATCCATCCGGGCTATTAATTCGGAGTATAGTCCAATTCAATATTTGTTTGTATAAAAAAACCTCTGGACTAGTTATCCAGACGGATTGTTAGTCCGCCAATTGAGGAACAACTTAGTGAGGGGTGTGGGATTAGGAAGGATTAGATTAAGAAGTGAATTTAAAAATTTTTAAAAATAATAAGAAATAATAAAATATTAAATATAATATTAATACAAGGGTAATATTGAAAATTGACTATTATAATCCTATTCAACATTATTCAATCCAACCCAAATCAAACATGAGTTTATCTAGTCCGTTATTTAATCCTACTCAATTCAAATACAAAAAAATTAATTTCACTTCGTTACTAATTCCACATCATTACTAATCCCACCTCACTACTAATCCCACCAAATCCATACCGGTTATCAAACGAGCCCTAAGAGTGTTGGAGAGATGTGACAAGACCATCTATCGTCTGAAGGTACTATCAGGATTCAAAGGGTTATTAGGGGACAGGATGGATGCAAGGTGGATGCAGATGCAAAAACCAAGAGATAAGAGATGAATCATCAACTTGCGCGACAAAGCAATCAACTTTAACAATCCAAAAAACATACCTGGAGGTACCTATAGTCATAATCAACAGGGCTCGCAAGGGACCAAAGGACTTTTGGCACGTAGAAGTGTAGTGGCGCTGCTACGGTATCTATGAGGCGACGTGGGAGCATGACTCAGTTATCCACTACTTCTATCTACATCTGTTCATCTAGGCCTTAGCATGTTATGCGTTGTATCTTTCCCTTGTTGGATGTTGTACGCGTGTTCTGTAAACTTTTGAAAAACCTTATACCAATTTTGTGTTAGAATGAAATGAAAATGTTTGTTGCTGAATTCTTCATAAGCTATCTCATAATCTCAAACTAAGTTCCACAAGATCCCAAAGCATGAAAACAATGAAGAATTGAAACAAACCCCAAATCTCAACACTCTCTTAGGATGACTGATAGACAACTGAACCACCGACAAGTTAACGAACCCATAGATGATGAAACACTCAGGCTAGCCTAAGTTTTACAAAAACAACCGTTAGAACCCCACAACTCTCTCCCTATGAGCTCTTTTCTCAAGCCTTTATGTCAACTCTTGTACCCGATTGAAGCCCTTTCCGTGTCCTCCTTTCTAATAACACCGATTTCGAATGTTCGACATTGGTGAAATCTTTTACTCTCACACAATTCTCTCAAACCTGATACCGCACTTTTGCGTAGTAATTTTGTGAATTCTTTGTTTACTCTTGAAATCTCTACCTGGGGAGTCGACTTGGATGCTTTGATTGAAGTACGTTAGCCCATCATAACTTTAGGATAAATATCTAGTTTGGCTACCCATTGCTTAGACATATCTTTTGTCAAGATCTGATGTTGCACAGATTGGTCCCTAGTGCATCCCCTTTGTAATCTTCATTAGTAGTTCAACTCTTATGTCCAATGCATCTGAGCCTTAATCGACCTCTCAATTTGGGTCAACAATGATTACCTTTACCTTGACCCCTTACCCTAATCTAACCTATCTTTGAACCACCTAGGCTCCACCCTAAGATGTTCTAACCCCGCACATATTTTTAGCTGTCGACCTTTAAAACCTTGCCCCATAGATCTATGAGTAACAACGATCGTCAAGATATTACGTCAATAGGCCTTAGCACTTTCATGGGAAACTAAAATGATGCACGAAAACATCCTAACACCTCTTCAAGCGAGAAGAAAATTTCTTCTTGGTCTCATGGCTTAGAATATCTGTCAACGTCCGCGTTTAACAAAAGTTTTAAAGATCAAGACTCCTGTTTGCAAAAAGGGTTAAGGACATATTCAACTAACTATATCTTTCCAAAGATCCCGACAAATAAGACTGTACCATCAACAATCTAAAGTTAGAAACGACAGCTTCACACCAAAGGATTTGCGACACCACCATATGGAAAAAATTTAAACTTTTCCAAACTAGTTCATAGCTAACCCACCCATCTGATAAATCGGGAAGCAAAAGATTCATACCGGTAGTAAGAAAGTAAAAAACGAGAAACAACCTCGAACTCATGATAACCTTAGTACGCTAGCAAAGGAGGTATGTCTATATACATCGATATTCACACTGCCCTTCCCACCAAAATGTTAGAATCATGATTTTTTCAATCTCTATCAAAGAACAAATAATCTTGATCACGACAATGAACGTTTAGAGCCTGATGAAGAATTAACCACCAAGTCGCAATGGGTCACACGACTAGGTATTTACCACAACCATATCTTTTATCATGTTCGTTTTACCCTAGAGTAACCAACTGCCTGAGAAAAACGATCCAGATATTGGAAAACACATTCAAACCCAATGTACTAGCACGTCAAGAACAAATGGTAGAGGCCAGAAGGAACGAAGCAACCTTTGGAAAGACTAGAGTGAAAAGGAAAGCATATGACTATAGACTTCATCATCAGGACTATCAAGATCACCTCAAAGACTGACAGCATTTGGGTTACAGTAGATCTCCTCACTAAGACCACTCGCCTTCTATCAATGGCCCTCACAACACATTGGTGACTATAAGAAAAAAGTACATTTATGAGATTTTGCATCAACATGAGTTCCCTACTATACTCAATTGAGACCCGCATCTCACCTTCAGAATTGATGGACAATCTTCACGCACTTTTCCAAGCCAACAAGACTATGTTAAGAGTATACGTAATGGGAAAAAAAAGGGTAGCCAAGGAACATAGTCAGAACCCACCTACAACAACAGCTCCCGAGCCAACTTTTGTTATTATATGAAGTTTTGTGAAGAAGCAATACTAGGAGTTATCAATGCGCGAAATAGAAACCGAAGGGAAAAAGAGAACATCCAAAATTAAGTAAGAAAAATACATAACATAAGTATATAGAACGCCAAAGGAAACAAGTAGCAAAAGAAAATCTTAATTTCTACGGCTTGCATTTTCTAACTACAGGATATATGGAGCAAACCCGCATGCAATATTACCAAATAACCTAAACTAACATAAGCATGACATGGTATTAAATCAAAAGAAATATAGTCTCAATTCTAATCATACCAAAAATTAATTATGAACAAGAATTGCATATTGCCAAACATCCTGAATTATACTAAACAAACAAATCATGCTTCAAAATTTCTCAAACTTTAATCAAATGTAAATTACATGCCAATTGTCAATAAAATCTAAAAGCAACAAATGATACTATTTAAAATAAAAATTAAGCTATTAAAACAATAAACATCACATAAAGAACATAGTAATCATTTTCCAAATATAAAATATAGATGCAATATTGACAATTACAACCGTATGAATGTAAATGCACCAAATGTGACAACTATGACATTGTAAATCATAATTGCCAAACATGTTGGCACTATTTTGATCAATTCAAGGTGCTAAGTGTAAATGTGCAATATGGATAAAGTAAAAACTAAAACTTGTTTTTATAACAAACATGAATTTAGCTAAACTTAACTAAGCTAAACATTCTTATAAACTAATTAAATACTCATAATCTAATCAAATAAAACGGGACAATTGAATCAACTACATAAATGACATGAATTAGGCATGCGAAATAAGGTACTAAATAAAATACCTGATTCGTCACTGTCCAGGTGAATCATCAAGTCGGAGAGTAGTCATCAATGGTCCAATCCTTGGGAAATGCTCCAATTCCAGCGAGTAGATAAGTCAAGAATCTAGCTGGGTGTCGATGGTCATCCTTTCAGTACTTCAGCAGAATATCGGTATTAGAATTCTCTCACTTTCTGACCTGTAAGAGTTTCGATATCAGAATTGTTCCCCAAAAATCGTACTAGAGGTACGGTATTTATAGAATTCATTAACTAATGAGGTGCTAGCACATTTCTGGGACACGTCAGGCTTTTTGGAGTTGGCGATCTGTGACGCCCCGTCCTCCGGGCACGTCAGGACATACGTAACTATAAATAAGAGAGATATTCTAAGCATGCATTCATAATTACATACGAATATTACTACGTCATTAAAGGTTTAGAATTTGTTCAAAATACTTAACGATTACAGTCTTCCAAAGAATTTAACAAAAGTTACAATATGTCCGTGGAAAAACTGAACAAAAATCAAAAAGATAGAATTCTACGTCTTCAAGTCACGCTGTTGAGGTCGGCTGGATCCTGTCACTCTCCTTGCTCCTCTAAGTCTTCTGCTCCTACGAATACTCCTTCCTCAAATTGTTCTTCTTCTTCACCTATGGCACGAATGCCGTGAGCTGATGCCCAGAAAAAATTTTCCTAAACTGTCTAACAAACTCACAACAAAATATCCTACAATACATATCGTATAATACCCGATACAATTTTAACGCCAAAGAGACGGACAATTTGTCATTTCAACAGGGTAAGCATATATAAGAGCAATTGTGCGAGTGCGTGATGCAGATGAATGCAATGCAGTTGCCCAACCCGACATACATCCAGAACGATATCATGAATTCCACGCCGGGAATTACAGAGTAGACTTAATGGGAACCTGACCACCAAATCTATTCTTGCCTCATTGCGAAAGGTAAATGTTCGCCTTGGCTTCATGCCTTAGCCGTTTTACTCAATGGCAACGGCGTGGGGAAGCCAGTTCCATCCTTATTCCAAACCCACCCATCCTTATTCCAAGTTCTCTAGCCAGATTACTTGCACACAAAATCCACCTTAAGGACAAGAATGGTCGTTTGGCGTTAACCCAAAGTCTAAAGTACCAAAATAAAAAGGCTAGCGATGAACCCATGGCGCCTTACCCCTTTTTCCATAATCAACCCCCTTTTCATAATAACAATTTCCCAAATCATTGGCAGCCATAGATGCCCTAGATGCAACACCACAGAAAGAATATTTTCCACCCAACCCACAATGATAGGTAAAAGAGAGACTCTGATAAACCAAGATGCAAGTGTGACAATGCTCAAGGTGTGTGATATGCTTCTCGTGTACAATTAATTACAGTATGGCATTTAAACATGACATGGCACAAAGTACAACTCACTAGGGCATAAAGTACAAGCATGCAAAGCACAAACTATAATTTATATAGCATGGATCCAACCTATCAGCATGATTCCTAATCATCAAATTGTTAAATTCATACACCAATCACTCACATAAATCATTTAAAGTCCATGTATTCAAGTTCCAAAATGTAACATCCCATTCTCACACTTAGCCAAATTTGAGCAATTGTTCAAGTGTCAATTTTAAAGTTACAGTAGTGTTTAGGGGTATCTGGGCATGGATTTAATTTTTGATTTTTGAACACCAATTATATAAAAATATTTTTTACAACTTTCATATTTAACACTAAGGTCAGATCTTAGGAAAAAATGGTCATTTATTTTATTTAAGTGAAAATCATTCAGCACTTTACAGAGAAAAGTGCAGAATTTAGGCCTCCATTGGCCACGGCTTTGGAGAAACCATTCAAGGCCTATAGGTCCGATTTTTGGTGAGGTTTTATTTTAAGGAGTCCTCTGCAAGTTTCATGTTTTGTTCTAAGGCAAGTTGTTTGGAACAAATAGGTGTTTTTGGCCAATTTATAAAGTGGATTCTGTCAGCCTAAAAAGGGTCTGAAGAATAGATTTTCAATAGAGAATTCTCAAAATCTTTGAGGTACCATCCGAGGGTATTTTGGGCTCATTTGTGCTCAGTATTTATTTTAATATGTTAGATACATTTTTCATATTTGCCACTTTTGGATTTGGCTACGAAAAACTTAGGATTTTGGTCTCACAAAAATGTGTGACAGAGAGCTCTGTCAGTCACTAAATCTCAATAGTGAATTTGGAAAGAATTTTGACCTATCAATACTTCATATTTTTGGCTCATTTTTGGTGGACAGTAAAATAAGCATGTTCTCTACAAGTTTCATGTTTTGACCCAAGCTCGGTTCTCACTCTAACTTAGGGTTTTTGGTCTACAACTCAGAGTGGTCAAAATCTGACACTCTTTGAAAAAAATGGTATATCTATAGGTCTACCCAACGAAATTACTTCAAACCAATTTTGTATGAAAGAGAACTTAAAAATCTAGGTCTGCACATAAAAATCAAATTTATATCATTTTTCTATAATTAGTTATCATATTTTAAGATTCGTGGCAGAATATTGGTAAGCCCAGAAAATCAGGTTATTTAGGGTTTTGATAGCTTGGCTCATGTTGTGTTCATTTTTGATGTATTCTCTTTGCATGCATGTCATATAGTTATACAAACCAAAACTCCAGAACATATTCAAGCCATAAAACTCAAAAATATTCACATGCAAGCACATGCAAGGCTTATTCTTACTCTAACAGTCCACAAACTACTCCTACGACGCCTTTTTGAGTTAATCTTTGTTTCTTATTCTTAGGGTTGATTATAGAGATGGATTGAGGGCTATCTTATAAGAGAATATCATAAGGTTTTAGAAAAATTACTTACTTGTTTTGATGCTCAAAAAGGTTAAAGAAGAGTGAGACTTAGCTTTAATGCTCTCTCCTTAATCCCTCCTAGCTCCTTCATTCTTCTTCCTTCCTTCTTCTCTCCTTCTTCTCTCTTAGAATACTTAAAAATTTTGGTCTCTCTCTCTCTCTCACTCTCTTGGCCGAACCTCATGGGGGAGAATAGGTGAGATGGGTGGTATATTTATAACAAAAATGATTATAAGTTTTCATAATTATGGTGTATGTAATTTTTGCATTTTTCTTAAAATCCTATTGGTTGCATGGGGTGGTGTGGTCTATTTGAGACATTGAAAAATCAGATTTGGCAGGTGGGGTTCGGCCATGGCAGGTTTGGGAGGCTCAAGATCTGATTTTGCTTTATTATAGGGTTTAAATTGTATTTTGGTACCATTTTGTGCAAGAAAATGTATAAAATATAAATTTTATGTATCTTTTTGGTATCTAAACCTACTAAAATCTATTATATTAATGTGTTTATAGTTAATTTAGTCTTCCCATGATTTATCATTATTTTGATAGTAATTAATTAAATAAGTATAGGCTTTTAAGTTAATTTAAGCTAATTTGACAAGAATTTACTTTTTAACTTATTTATTATGTAGAGATTTTAAATAATAATTTGTTTGCTTTTGTTGACCTATATTATTATATTATTATGTATATTACTTGTATAATAGGTCTTAGGTCATAATAATGCTTTATTTATACAATTTTTTCTCATTTTTAAGCTTAAAAGTCAAAAAGTAGCTTTTTGAGCCCAATTCCCTAGGTGGCCAACCATGCAAGA
Source organism: Heliamphora ciliata (assembly GCA_032360265.1). Classification (NCBI taxonomy): domain Eukaryota; kingdom Viridiplantae; phylum Streptophyta; class Magnoliopsida; order Ericales; family Sarraceniaceae; genus Heliamphora; species Heliamphora ciliata. The sequence goes on from JAUMHN010154116.1 coordinate 33,955, forward strand.
GTATTTTTTTTATTTTTGTTATTATTTTACCTTTTACTAATTAATTTTATATATGAGAATTTTTTATTTTAAATTTTATATTTTATGTTATTTACTTAATTTAAGCTGTCCCGAGACTTTTCTAAGTATTAGGACTTTGCCTCTGAGTATTTAGTCTTTTTAAGATTTTCAGGTCGAATTAGAATTTTTGGGTTAATTAGGGTTTCTTCTATTCATGCAGTAACCTAAGTTCTCATTATCTATCCATCGCTAATACTAGGGTTTGAGCCGAGTTGTTACATGGTAGCTACATTCAGAGTTGGCAGTAGCCACAATCATACAAGTTCTAAGGGTTTCTTATGGCGGTCGCCTCAACAGAGTTGGCGACCCCAAGGTTCAAAGATGGCAGTCGCTACCTTTGCTAGGGTTTCCAAGAGATTCATATGGCGGTCGCCACAATGAAGTTGGCGACCCCAAGGTTCAAAGATGGCGGCTCAAGGGTTGAACACAATGGGTTCACTGGTTTGAAGGTTTTGATCATTTGGTTTGAATACTAAGCTTGGATCATTCCCCGAGGATCAATCTGAAATACCATTCTACTTGATTTCATCATCGGATACACCCGGTCCAACCTAAGAATAGGTAGGGTCAAAATGGGGTGTCTATAGTTGCCCCTCTTTGATATAACTTGCATAGCAATGCGTGATGCGAGTTATATCAAAGATCCAAAGACAACATCCATTTGACCAAGTCATTATTCTTAGACCACAAACACGTAAACATGCATATGATGTTGGTCGTACTCAAATTTCTATCGAGCAGCCTATGTACCCCTTTGCCAGAGATCAGACCAAAACGTAGTTCTAGGGGCAAATGCACAGATGCCAGATGCAAAACATGATGCAGATACTGGTATGATGTAAACACTAGTATGATCAAACAACACCCTAAAGATTGAGTCAAAATTTAAAGTCAAAGATTGAGTTAAGATCTAAGAACTCAGCTGGGGATAAAATAATTCAAAGAATTGAGTCAAGATCTTAGAAATTATCTTAACTAGGAAAGCAACAACGAATTAACTAGGTCGAGTCAAGACCCAAAAATTCAAAACGATAACGAGGTAAGGATAATTAAAAGTCGAGTCAAAACTTAAAATTATTCTCAACGGAAAGCAAACCACAAATCAATAGGTCGAGTCAAAACCTAGAAACTCGAGCCGAGCATGAGAAAAAAATAATTAAAATTTGAGTCGAGACTTAAAACTATTATTATCAAAGAAAACAAAAAATTAATAGGTCGAGTCAAGACTTAAAAATTCAGGACGAAAATAGGATAAAAATAATTAAAAAGTCAAGTCAAGACTTTAAAATTAAATTTATCGGGAGAAAATCACAAATTAATAGATTGAGTCAAGATCTAAAAATTTAGGATAAAAACAGGATAAAAATAATTAAAAAGTCGAGTCAAGATTTTAAAATTAAATTTATCGGAAGAAAATCACAAATTAATAGGTAGAGTCAAAATCTTAAAATTCGAGATGAAAATGGGATAAAAATAATTAAAAAATCAAGTCAAGACTTTAAAATTAAATTTATCGAGAGAAAACCACAAATTAATAGGTCGAGTCAAGACCTAAAAATTCAAGACTAAAACGAGATAAAAATAATTAAAAAGTCGAGTCAAGACTTTAAAATTAAATTTATCGGGAAAAATCACAAATTAATAGATTCAGTCAAGATCTAAAAATTTGGGATGAAAACGGGCTAAAAATAATTAGAAATTTGAGTCAAGATTTTAAAATTAAATTTATCAGGGGAAAACACCACGTAAAATACAACTAAAACAAGGTTTAAAACAAGACAAGGTTTAAAAATTATTTTTAAGAAAAATAACACATAAAACAAGACAAGGTTTAAAAATTATTTTTAAAGAAAACAACACGTAAGCCCCAAACAACCCCCTAAGGAGCAATAAAAACCCCAAAACATAATCATGACCCTGAAAACACAAGCCCGCCAACTTCAGAGTTGGCGGTCGCCAGGTCCAGTCGTCGAGGAAGGTGACATGACTGTTGGCCAGGTGGCGGTTGCAAGGTATGTTTCAAACTGACATGGCGGTCGCCACATAGCGCTTCAACAACCTGGTGGTCACTTGCTTCAAAGGTGGCAACCGCCACATTGGAGAACCCCTAAAGCCCCCAGGTGCATAGGCCAAGCTCATTTTGTAATAACTTGTACCTTGGTAACCTATAGAAATAAGACACGTGGCAATTATAATTTTTCATCTCAGTTAGTTAAACCCCATAGGATAATATAATATTTGACGGATCGTTATAAAAATAAATAAATAATAATATATTAGTAGAAAATCTTTAAATAAAATTCCTAACAAAATCGTATATTAAATTTCAAAACTTGAGCCCAAAAAATTTACATCTAATTAAATTTTAGATCGAGATAAAAATTTATTATACAGTTAGAAAATTTTTATCCAAATTTTGATTTCATGATAATTTATAAAATAACATTAAAAGTTTATCTCAAAATTTTTGGAATATTTCAAACTAAAAAATTTACATAAAAGAAAATTTCGCAAGGTATAAAAACCCCTTAAACTGGACTCTTGTCCAAGTAAACTCAAGCAAGAAGACACCATCAAGGATAGGTGTACCTTACATCTTCTATAAGTACCTCGTCTCTATAAAGCTTCCGTATGCCAACTAAAATACTAAAACAAAGAAAATAAAGGGAAACACTGAAGCTAAAAATTACACAGAGGCAAACGGGTCTGGAGCTTAAACACAGAAGCTTGCAAACTCATGCAACAGAAGAAGAGAAAAAGAAGCTGAGGGAAAGTGCGACCAAGCGCGACACCACGCCACCACAACTCGGCACTACCCACGCCACCAACCACCCGTCGCCGCTCCACTAACGTAGGCACCACACTTCTGCTCCGGGGGCCCCAACTCCAACAACCATCGGACTCTCTCTCCTCCCCTTCATCTCTCTCTGCTCTCTCTCCTGTGGTCTCTCTCTCTCTCTCCCGGTTCACCACCCAAGAACACAGCCATGCTACAGCCATTGTCGCAACACCCCTGCCACCCACTGCCGGTCATCTTACGCCGCTGGCAATGCCCCCTTTTTCGACCCGATTGTGGTTTCTCTCTCTCTCTCTCTCTCTCTCTCTCTCTCTCTCTCTCTCTCTCTCTCTCTCTCTCTCTCTCTCTCTCTCTCTCTGCATGCATGTGTGTATGAACACCTTGTACATGAGTTAAGCTTACATGTGTATCAAGGGTGTGTGTTTTGTGTGTTTGGTAAAGCTATGTGTAACGACCTGGTTCAGACCCTAGTTGTAACAACCTAGTTTTTAATGACCCGTGTAATGGCCCAGCTCAAGCCCTAGCATTAGCGACGGTTAGTCGACGAGATCTTAGGTCACTAGAAGATCGAAAACTCGAACTAGACCCAAAAACCCTAATTCAATTCGAAAACACTAAAAAGACTAAATGCTCAAAGGTAAAGCCCTAATACTCAAAAAAAAACTCCTAACATCCTAAATTAAGTAAATAACATAAAATGTAAGATTAAAAATCAAAATTTATCATAATTAGGGTAAAATGATCATTTTTCCCCTAGTACAGTAAAAAGTTTTAAAAACTCAAATTTTGACACATGGACACCCTAAATCAAGGATTTAAATACAATTAAGTAGCAAAAGATAAGATAACATCAAAAATGACAAACATACCCCTTAGTGGCCGATTCTCCTTGGGAGTTGTGCTAAAAAGTAGCTTTTTGCTTTTTATAACTTAAAAAGATGAGAAAAAGTGTCAAATCAAGCATTATGATAATCCAAAACTTGTTAAACAAGTAATATACATAATAATATGGTATTATAGGCTAACAAGAACAAAAATTCATTATTGAAGTTCATACACACTAAAATAAGTCAAAAAGCCATATTTTGTCAAACTATCTTAATTTGACTTAAAAGACTACATCTATTTAATGAATTGCTATGAAAATTACAACAATTCATGGGAATACTAAAATTATCATAAACTTACTAAAAAATAAGTTTTAGTAGAAAAAGACACCAAAAAGATACATCAAATTAACTTTTAAGGCATTATGTTGCACAAAAGGGCACGCAAACCTAGAATAAGCCCCTAATTAATGCAAACTTCAGCCTTATTGATTTCCAAACACCCCCAGCCAAAATCCCTACCACCAAATTTGATATATATCTCTCAAAAGTTGGTCCATGTCATATCACCCATGTGAAGAGAAGGAAAAATGACTTAAAAGTTAATCATTTTGTTCCCTAAGCTTTTTCCAATAAAACTAAGCCAAACACTCTCTTTTCCCTCCATAATAGTTGGCCAAGAGAAGGAGGAAACCAGATTCAAAGTGTTCTTGAAGAGTTTGGTTGAGAAGAAAGAAGAAGAAAAAGAAGAAGGGTTCAAGGCGGAAGGGTCTTTGAAGACCATAATTCAAAAAGCTACGTCCTCTAGTCATTCACAATCCTTTAAACCCTCAAATAAGTAAGTAAAACTTCTAAACTTTATGCCTAATATCAGTCAAAATATTTCTCAACTCATCTCTTTAAACACTTCTAAGATCGAGAACCAAAAACAAACCGAAAAGTCGTTGTAGTTAAGAAATAAGGGTTGTTGTATTTTTTAATGACTTGAGATGTGGTTGTGTTGCTATTCTTGAGTTTGATGACCTGAAAGTGTTCTAGAATCTTGGTATTCATGTTTAAAACACAAGTATGCAAAGGAATGGGACAAGACCTTGGCGTATCATAAGTAGGAGACTTGAACATATAAGGACCTAATTTTTCAGCACATTATTGTTTCTTTCCTAATCTTTGGAACTCCTTACCTCAACGTAGAAAATTGATCTAAGCATGTTCTTTATGTCCAGATTTATATTTTTGTATTATCTTTCATCCAAAGTTGGTTTCAACTCATTTGAGTGCGTAGAACTCGAGATATTACAATTCTACCAAAGTGTGTCATTTTCAGACCAGTCAACAATATCGACCTAAAAACCCTAGTTTACAATGGGATTCGATCTTTGGCCAAAAAACAAAAGTTGTATATAACATGTATATATAACTACCCACCAACAATGGGGCCAAACTATTGAGGTTGGATAGGTCAAAACCCCTTTGGAACTCTCTATTGTAGTTCAGCTATTAAAGGACACTTTTGTCACATATATTTGTATAGCCAAAAATTCCTATTTTTAGTGACCTACACTAAAAGTGAACTACATGAATATTATAGGTAACATATTGAACTAATTTTTGTCCAACAATAATACCTAGATACCTTGGGAGAGTCCCTCAAACCCATTTCAAACTCTCTATCCAAGACCAATTCTGTTGAGGGTTTGGCGGCTGAGAGAACCTATTTAACAATTGGCTTATATCTTCAACTTGTTTCAAATAACCACCCCTAATACCCTTCATAAGACTTGTAGGGGATATGTTTATCTAGAACATAACCAATAATGGGCTTAGTTTGACTTGATTTGATACCCCAAAACTAATACCAACAGAGGCATATTTTCAGTCAAATTTTGAGAAAAGTGCTGAACCGTTTTTGCATAGAATATTTTATTCACTCATTTGCCTTATGTTTTGGCCTTAACGTTAAACATAAGAGTTGTAAAAATTATTTTTATGTAAATGGTGTTTAAAAATCATAACTTGATTCTAAGTTTAGATGCCCCAAAACTCTGCCGACCTTTTAATTTTAGTACTTGAACTTGGCCTTTAAAGTTGCTATGTGTATATTTGAGTACCTTTTGTTGTGAGACCGGAGTTTTATATGATGATTGATTTGAATTAGTTGATTAGTATTTTTAAGTGAATGTATGATGATTAGAACTTATGCCATCAAGTTTGAATTGTATCTTGAGAATTAAACTTGCACCTCACACAGTTGTTCTTATGTTTAGTGAGTTATACTATGAACTTTGCCATGCTATAGATAGTTGTACTTGAGATCCATATTATACATCATGGACATTGTCACTTGCATCCTGACATATAGGAGTCCATTTGTGTAAATCGTTGTTGGGATGGGTTATTATCCTTCTTGGTTCTAAGTCTAAGGCGTCCCTCATTGCCATTTTCTTAAATGTTTTGAGATATATTCCCCTTGTACACCCTGGGTGCATCCCCGGTGTTACAAATTTGGTTTATACACCCTGGGTGCGTCCCCGGTGTTTGAAATAATTTATCATAAATATTGTTAGGCACCATGGGTTTATCACTAGCATTCTGATTTTGATGGCTTGGACTTTGGGTTGACACCAACAGAGGCATCATGAATCTTAAGGTGGAATAAACCGCTTATTATATTATTGACTGATTGACTATTGAGTTTTGTTGGCTTGGAGGATGGCGCAGACCCTACGCAGTTGCCATTGAGTAAAACAGCTGAGGCATAAAGCCAAAGCGAGCATTTACTATTCGCAACAAGGTGCACTGATGGCTTTGGTGATCAATTACCCATAAAAGTCTACTCTAGAAATTCCCGGTGTGGAATTCCTGTTATGATCTGGGAGTATGTTGGGTTTGACATTTGCATTGCATACACGGCATCTCATACTTGCATATTTATTGACTTATCTGCTACCCTGTTGCAATTTTTTTTGTCTCCTTGACTTTAAAGCTTTCTTAAGTGTTACTTGGCATGCGTTGTGGAAAATTTTATGCCGTGAGACTGGTTAAAAAGTATATAGTGTTTTCTACTGGGCTTTGGCTGATGGAATTTGTGCCACATGTGATGAGGAGTACTTGGAGAAAATCATCCCAGCGAGAGAAGAAGGATTCAAAGAATAGGGTGAGTTCTAGGAGCATGTAGATCCCACTGATGCATTCTGATGATTCAAGACCTCTATTTTTGTTCTTTTGTTCAGTTTTCCTACAACTATTGTAATATTTGAAAATTCTTGGTGAAACTTTAATTGTTATGTACTTTTGAACAGTTCAAACTCCTTCACGATATAATATTTAAAGGTATGTAAATATAAATAAATTGCTAGAATATCCCTTTATTTATATTTATATATGTCCCGACATGTCCGGAGGACGGAGCGTCACACTGTGGATGTGTGTTTGAAGATTTTGCCGTTTGTATGCGTTAAGTTTTCTTTGCATGAGAGAGGCTCAGTGGGAGTGTTAAGGAGCTCTGTGCGTTGTTATGGTGTGTTGTGTGTTTTCTTTTGATTACTTTGCATCGGGACCGTTTTTTTGCTTGAAATTAAAATTCAAGTTGTTTTAAAAATAATTAATTAATTAATTAATTAAAAATAATTAAAAGAGTTTTTTGATAAAACTTTTATAGAAAAATAAAAATATAGAATTTTTAAGATTTAAATAGAATGAAGTAAAGTTATACGTCTTCCTAGTTAAAAAGTATAAAATTTGGTAAAATTCAATACTTTTGCATGTTACAACTTTTATTAGGATTTAAATAAATCAAATTCATAAGTTTTTAAATTCTAAATTAGTTTTAAAGATCAGGAAATTAAATTGAAATAATATTTGTATTCAAAATTTACAAAATTTACTAAGATTATTTAACTAAATTATTATTGTAAGGATGTAAACTAGGTTTTATTTTAGAAATTTCAAAAGAAATGGAAATGATGTTATTTAAAAGAAAATAAAATTTCCATGGTCCGAGAGCTAAATTTAAATAATATGTTTTAATTAAACTAGACATGTTACGAAATTATAGAATCTTAGCTAAATTTTATTACTTGAAAATTTCAAATTGCTTGTAACCTTAATAGTCGAAAATTCTAAAAAAGATAAGTATGCTACGCTTACGTAGTGGTTTTGTTTCTTACTAGGCACTGAGATTTTGTCATCGGAGACTTAGGAATTTTGGGATCAAAAACGAATAGTGAGTTTTATCGTGCCTAAGTTAATGTGAGAGTGCTTAGTATTATTTTGAACTGCAATGCTTAAATGTTTCTCTAAACTTGCTTTATATCCATATTTTGAAGTATGAAAACTTGTGAAAGTATGATTTTTATATTTCAAATGTCATGATATGTTATCAATATCTTTTGAAAATTATGTGTGTGAAAGCAAGATTTTGATAATGTGATCAATGTTATGAGATGTTCCAAAGTGCCAAGTTACAAGGGCTTTCGGCTCTTTATATCCTGTTAGGGGAGGTTACTCAACTATGGGTTTTGTTTGTCCCTATAGGGGAGGTTTCCCGTTAAGCGGGGATTTTTTCCTTAAAGACTTTTCGGGCTAAGTTTCGGGTTTTAGCAAATACCACTCGTGCTTGGCGGAGAGTGGCCTTCATTCCATCACGTTGGTATCTGTGCATTGAGAATTGAGGTTACAGTACCGTCGAAACTCCACGTTGTGAGGTTAACGACTACTTGGACACTATTGGGTATGGGTTATGAGATTTTTGTGACAAGAAAATGCAGTATTTTTTTGTATCTCGTGAAAAACATGATATTTTAGTATTTTTAAATGAAATGACTGTTTTCTATCTTGTTCATTATAATACAAAGTGCACTCTCCTGTAACCTTTGTGGTTGCAGATCGAAAGGATAGATAGAGTTGGTCCACCACAGTTGTTAGATCCATAGATCCGGGCTTGCGGTTAATTGTCATTTTTGTTTTAAATCTTTAGTAATCATGACCCAAAGTATAAAGTTTCTGTTAAGTATACGCCAACTTGGACGTATGAGAAAATGTATCCATAATATGTACAGTTGCTTTTGATAATTCCAGTTTGACTGCTTAAATCACATAGATTTTCCATCCTTGGAGAGAGGGTGTGACATTTTGGTATCAGAGCTTTAGGTTATAGGTCCTATAGACTTATTAGAGTACGATTTGTGGCGAACCGTAGGCTAGGTGCATTATTTTAGGGTTGTCATATCTTTGCATTCAGGCGTTGACTAACTGGCTTTAAGGTCCATTTGGGAAACGCATTCTGCAGATGTAGGATCCCAATTGGAAGTCTAAGTAAGTTATCAAATTGGGGGAAGTGACCCTTGAGTTGCTGAACCTTCTATTTAGTAGGTTATTCCTATCTTTATACCCTTGAGGCAGACTCTAGTATCGAACCCTAATCCATACCTATCTCATAATAGGGTGAAGTATGAAGAACTTGGACGAAGCATTTTTCATTCTAGATCAATTCAACGAAGTATGATGAGACGTGTCTACACAAGTGGGACCAGTACAACCCAAATTAATGGACCTACCTGATCTAATAGCTAGGATGCTGGAGGCAAATGGAAGGCTGATGAAGCAGAACGCGAGGTGGATGGCAATGTAGGCAAAAGGGACTAAACTAATGGCTCTTAGGATGAATAACTGTGCGAATTTCATTAGGGCAAGGAGGGTTGAGAAGAGTGATAAGAAGGGCGACGAAAGACAAAAAAAAAAGATTTAAAAGGCATAAGTTTTAATGTGCCTCGGTAGTTAAGAAGTCTATATTTAACATAAATCAATAAAGTAAAGGAGTGTCTGGGCTTGTGAAGGGGATGAAAGCATATGCTTATTTTAGGTGTCAGGTCACTCATCGTTTTAAGAAAGATTACCTAAAAGTTAGTAGGAAGTTTTGTTACTGCTGCGGCGAAACGGGACATGTGGATTGACAATGCGTATATTCGAGGATAATAGCACTATCGTCTAATAGAAATACACAAAATAAAAGAAAGAGACCAATGGAACAACCATTGATTCAAGGGAAAGTGTCAGCTATGACAAAACAAGATGCACAAGCTACACCAAATGTGGAGACAGGTACTCTAACCTTTTTCGATAAGGTGCTTGTGTTCTGTTAAATTCAGATTCAACACGTTCATTCTTATGTCTTATCTTTTATAACACCATTGGATGTTATAACGATGGAACATCTCAATTGTATCATAATAATCATTACACCAATAGGAAAGAAAGTGTTAGAGAGAAGTGTGAATCAAATTTGTTCATTGAGATTAGAAGATAGAGACGTGCTAGTTGTTTTGACACCTTTGGGTATGATAGGTGTTGGCATGATATTTGGGATGGTTTGGAAGTTATCGTTTAATACGTCATTAGACTGCTTAGAGAAGAGAGAAATCTTTAAATAGATGGGGGATTAGAAATGGGCATCCTAAGGAGACAGGAGAGGATTTCATCCTTGTGTAAGAAAATTAAAGTCTCCAGAATGTTACAAAAAGGGGTTGCCATGGATTTGTGGCATGAATAGTTGACATGGAGTCAAAAAGGGGGAACTTTTAGGAGAAGCCAGTAGTTTGAAACATGTTCAAAGAATACCTTAGATCGAAAAATTGAGCTTACATTTGACTTATACGCCTGTATTCTTTTAATCTTATTGAGTGTCACCTGTTAAGTTACAAGAGCTAAAGGAGGCATCGAAAGGGTAGCTGGGCATGTGTTTCATCAGACCTAGTGTCTCACCTTGGGGAGCACCTGCGTTGTTCGTAAGGAAAAAAGATGAAACTCTAAGAATGCGTATTAACTATCGATAGTTGAATAGAATGACCGTCAAGGACAAGTGTTCTTTGCCTAGGAAAGATGACCCGTTCAATTAGTTGCAAGGGGCTAAAGTGTTCTCAAAGATTGATCGGAGATTAGAATACCATCAATTAAGAGTACGGGAGTCGAATATGTCCCAAACTGCTTTTAAGACTCATTATGGGCATTATGAATTCGTTGTGATGCCATTAGGATTGACAAATGCGCCTGAGGTGTCCAAGGAATCTAATGAATCGAGCAATCGTGTTCACATATGACATTCTGATATATTTTCAGAGTGAAGCAGGAAACAAAGGAAACATTTGAGAATTTCATTGCAGACCCTAAAGAAGCACAAACTTAATGCAAAGTTTAGTAAGTGTGAGTTTTGGTTGAATTGAGTGGTGTCATTGGGTCATGTTGTATCCGGAGATGGAATCCAAGTGAATTCAATGAAACGTTAAAGCGGTAGTCAATTAAACAAGGTCAACTAGTGTAACAGAGATATGTAGCTTTTTGGGGTTATTTGGTTATATTGAGAGATTTATTCGAGACTTTTCTTTAATTGCAAAACCCTTGACTCAATTAACCCATAATAATGTGAAGTTCGAATGGTTTGAAAAATGTGAACAGAATTTCCAAGAACTAAAAATTGAAATTGGTGTTAGTCCTTGTACTCACCATCTCATCAGGCAATGAAGGTTTTGTAGTCTATAATAATACATCACACCAAGGGTTGGGTTGTGTTTTAATGGAATATGGAAAGGTAATAGCATATGCCTTTTGATAGTTGAAACCTCACAAGTGAAATTACTTTACCCACGACCTAGAGTTAGCTGTGATCGTCTTTATACTCAAAATATGGAGGCACTATTTATACGGAGTCGCTTGTGAGATCTTCACCGACAATCAAAGTTTGAAGTATGTATTCACTAAGGAGGAGTTGAACCTAAGATAAAGAAAATGGATGGAATTAATTAATGACTATGATTGTACGATTCACTACCATCCGGGTAAGACCAACATTGTAGCAGATGCCCTAAGTCGAAAGTCATTAGGAAGTATAGCACACCTTCGGACAGTGTGGAATAGGACATTTTCTAAAATGCAGTCGCTCATAACCACCTTTGCAATAGAAAAAAATTAGGGCTTATTAGCAACTCTTAGTATAAGGTCGACCTTGTTAAACCAAATTCATAGCAGCCTAGTTAGCGGATAGACAAGTGGACAAGATAAGAGCAGTGGCAATGACTAAGGGAAAAAAATAGAGTTTGAAGTTCAGGATAAAGTCTGATAATTTGGTCATAGACTGTATGTGGTTAACAAGGAAGGGTTAAGGAGACAAATTTTAGATGAAGTGTTAGGGTTGGTATACTGAAAACCATATTTTTAGTATTTAATTTTATTTTAATAAAATTAAAACCAGAAGACCAAACAAGGCCAAAACCTTTGTAAAAATGTACTACAGAGGGTTTATTGATTTAAAAGAGTAGCCAAAAGACTACAGTTATAGCCCTACAGCTCAGCTTTTAAAAACAAAATACGAGTTTTGAATAAGGAAATCTTTTCGTTTTAAAAGAAGCTTAGGCCGTTCCAAAATCTACCTCGAAGCACAAAAGTTTATATAAAGCAAAACTATTTGAAAATCACGTTTGTAAACCGTTGATCCCAACAACGAAAAACGTAGTATGAAACTACGGAAAACAACAACCGACCCAAGGTTCTCTCGAAAGCATTAAAACATGCATACATCCATAATCACAGTAAACGATTTACAACATGTTACAAATAAACATGAAACATATATACAACAGGTATAAGCTACCTATCAAGACAAAACAAACGTCTTGTCATCAGCCACCTCCGGACACCACCGGGTCAACCTACAGGACCACGCTTACCTGAAAAAAGTTTTACAGCAAAATCCCACACCATGAAGCGAAGCTCAATAGAAAAAGACAATAAAGCTGTAAAGCGAAAATTATGCAATCACAAGCATACGGGCTCAATCACAGGAGCCAAAAAGGTTTTTCCAACCCAAACCACAAGTTTTCCATCAGGCTAATACGAGCCTCAAAACGGTTTTATTTCATAAAACCCCACATTTTCGTCCTCAAAACCATGCATATCATGTAGTGGGAGCTAACTCAACCACAGGCCAAAAGGTTTTACATCATAAAATCCTAAGTTTTCCCATCAGACTCCCAAAACAGTTTTTCCTTCACAACCAAGCATTTATACAATGCAAAACCACATTTCTACAGTTGAAGGAAAATAGTAACCAAAACATTACTTTTCCACTCGAATCACATACTCAGGAAGATAAAAACAGTAAGCTGTAATAAAACAGTATGCTCCACTCAGGCCACACCACCGAGGAGAAGAGGTAAAATAGTAATCAAAACATCGTTTCCCTCGCGGAATGTACCATTGTAGAAAAGAAGAAAGAGATCCTATGTACCAACTCCATCACAAGGGGACAGAGGTAGCAACTACAGATTCCTGCCCCTTTATTTAATCCCCATACTTCATGGGACCGGTTAGATAAATGCAAGTTCTATACGAAGCACTATAACGTAACCACTCAATTTACGGGCTATGACCCCGAGGGAGCTGAGCACCCATCCGTCTCAATTTATGGGAACTAACCCGAAGGACCTGAG